>CM032627.1:7039233-7208035 GCA_019097785.1 Fraxinus excelsior
AAAACTAGTATTTATTAATTTTGAGTTAAACCTTTTCAACTCTAGGTTTCAATCCATGAGTGCCAGTCTGTTATGACTTGGAATTGGTTTAACCTTTACATCCTAAGAACAGCTCCCCCACATCCACCCCATTGCAAAATAGGTTTTTCTTTCTTTTTTGGGCGGGGGAGGGGAGGGTTTGTTTGACTCCAACACGTAATATTCTCTCTTTGATGACTACCATATCAATTTACTTTTGGAAACTGGAGGTTCTCCTGTACACATTTTTTGCCCCTTGTGTGCTCAACTCATGTTTCATGATTTCATCCCAACTGTTGGTGACATTGAGTTCCACTGGTTATATATGGAATTGTTTTTCTTCTTCTACAAGCCTGATTTTTCCTGTCTTATCATACAGGATGATATGCCGAAGGCAGGTCAAGCACCACGCCCAGGTGGACCACCAACTGCTGCCCGCACTTAAAATCTGCTCAATTATTAGGATTTGGAGCTCAGTTTTCTCAAGTATTGTAATGGGATTTTATATATCCAATGTTTCCGGTGCATCCTGGTTTTTACCCTTTTATCAAATTTAGATTTATCATATATGTGCTTGTTTAATGTGCAACGGATGCTATTATGCAAAAAAAAAGTTTTAACAGTTTTGTTTTTTACTTCTAGAATAATCTCTACATAAATTTGGGTATAATAATTGCAATTTTATTTAATAATTGTATGATTTAAACGAAAAATGATTTGGTAGTCCAAAGAAAATAACTTGCATCAGATTTGCTTTATTTCCCATAATTTTTTTCTTTTTGTTTTTGGCAATATATATATATATATATATGATATGATATGATGGGATATGATTGAAACAGAATTTTTTCAATCAATTTAAAAGAGAGAAAAACTATTTTTGAAATCTAATTTGAATGTAATTCCATCATGTATGAGTAGAGTATTATCCACGGTACTTTATTCTATTCTCTGTAAGTATAACTTATAGAGATTCTATTTTATGTCAGTAGAACTTAAAAGAATAATTCCATTGTTACAGGGAATTATTAACAAAAATCTGCATTTTCTCTGTGGTGTGAAAAGCCAATGAAAAATTGACGAGTTTTTTTTTTTTTGGTTTTTTTGTGCAAGAATTCTGTCAAATTCTTTCTATACTTCATATAAAAATTGAACTTATAATTAAATTTGAAGACATGTTGCGAGTAGTATAAAATAGACCTCCTGTAGGGTCCGGTTCATGTTCGCAAGGTACATAAACCAGCCCATTTGAAACTGTATTTGGCCTTAGAATTGTTGTTTTCTAAAGGGCTTATTAGCACAAAACGTCCCTACGTTTGACAGTTAGTGTGCAAAACATCCCAACGTTTCATTTTTTTGCATTTTCACCCCTATTTCAACGTTTCAGTGTGGAAAACGTCCTTTTCACTATTTTTTAGTGTAAAATGACCAATTTACCCTCAAATTTAAATAAAACAAAGAAAATGAAATGAAAAATAAAAAAATAAATTGTAATTATACTCCCAAACTTTTTAAAAAGTGCAAGTGGTCCAAAAGTCTTATTAAAAGGTTTAAGCACAAAACGTCCCTACGTTTGACACTTAATGCGGAAAACGTCCCTACGTTTCAAACATGTTTGTATTTGCTCAATAGCACAAAATGTCCCTACGTTTGACACTTACTACGTAAAACATCCTTACGTTTCATTTTTTTTTACATTTTCGTCCTTATTTCAATGTTTCATTGCGGAAAAAACGTCATTTTCATTATTTTTCAGTGTAAAATGACCAATATACCCTCATATTTAAATAAAACAAAAAAAATAAAAATAAAAATAAATTACAATTGTGCTCTCAAACTTTTTAAAAAGTGCAAATGAGTTCAAAAATCTTATTAAAATATTCAAACAATCAGTCTTTTCCTCATCTCTCAATTTTATCCTCCCTCCACCTCCTAAACCACCAGACCCCACCATTCAAACCGTTAATGCTGGCCATAACTATCAGCCCCAGGATTGTAGAGGGAGGTGAGATGGTTTGAATGGTGGTGGGGTCTGGTGGTTTAGGTGATGGAGGATTGTAGAGAGATGTGAGATGGTTTGAATGGCGGTGGGGTCTGGTGGTTTAGGTGGTGGAGGGAGGATAAAGCTAAGGGAGGAGAAGAAGACTGATGGTTTGAATGTTTTAATAAGATTTTTGAACTCATTTGAACTTTTTAAAAAGTTTGGGAGCACAATTGTAATTTATTTTTATTTTCCTTTTTTTGTTTTATTTAAATATGAGGGTATATTGATCATTTTACACTGAAAAATAGTGAAAATGACGTTTTTTCCGCAATGAAACGTTGAAATAAGGACGAAAATGTAAAAAGAAATGAAACGTAAGGATGTTTTACGCAACAAGCGTCAAACGTAGGGATATTTTGTGCTATTGAGCAAATACAAACATGTTTGAAACGTAGGGACGTTTTCCGCATTAAGTGTCAAACGTAGGGACGTTTTGTGCTTAAACCTTTTAATAAGACTTTTGGACCCACTTGCACTTTTTAAAAAGTTTGGGAGTATAATTACAATTTATTTTTTTATTTTTCATTTCATTTTCTTTGTTTTATTTAAATTTGAGGGTAAATTGGTCATTTTACACTCAAGAATAGTGAAAAGGACGTTTTCCACACTGAAACGTTGAAATAGGGGCGAAAATGCAAAAAAATGAAACGTTGAGATGTTTTGCACACTAACTGTCAAACGTAGGGACGTTTTGTGCTAATAAGCCGAGAATTGCTTGGTTTTGAAGAGCTTTTTGTTTATTTTCCAAATTGACAAGCATTACAAATTTTGTCATTTTCAAATTTCAAGTTTGGAAAACCTTTGACAAAATAATTTTTTGAGATTTTTGAAATTGTATCCATACTAACATGACATAATATTCTATACTATAGCCAAGTATCATCTTCAAACCTTGACAAACATTTTAATTCCTTTTCAAATTCAATGTTGATAACATAAACATATTTACATCGGCTACCTATGAACAACACATCTTTTGATGTAGCATCATTAATAAGACATTTTGAAAAATCAAATTTGATATGATAACCTTTATCACATAGTTGTCTAATACTTAGCAAGTTATATTTGAGATTATCTAGTAACAAAACATTTTCAATAGATTGAGATGAAAGATTACCAATATTTCCAATGCCCATGATTTTCCCTTTGCCATTATCTCCAAATGTGATATGACCTCCATCTTTCCTTTTGAAACTTGACAATAATATTGTCTCCAGTCATGTGTTTTGAGTAATCACTATTCAAGAACCAATTGCTCTTTATCTTTGAAAGGACCTCATCATCCATGGCCATGAAGCACATGTTTGCAACATCATCTTGACTTTCATCTTCTTCTTGCTCATCACCACTATCATCCCAAGTGACTTGTAGAGCTTTCTTCTAGAAGCATTTTCTCTTGTTCGGACATTTGGTTCTTTTGTGACTGGGTTTGTCACAATCATAGCATACAACCTTCTTGTTCTTTTCCTCATCTTCGTTTTCTTTCTTTTGGAATCAACGGTTGTTGTGAAAGTCTCTCCACTTTTTGACAAGGAGAATAAGATCATCAAGTTTCTCATCACTCTTGTTTGAGTTTGAGGTTTCTTCATCATTTGATGATTTCAAAGCTATTTGCCTTCTAGGAGAATCCTTCTTTTATTCCTCTTTTGCTTTTCTTGATTTATCCTTTGTTTCGGCATGATTTATCTCATAGGTCATCAAGGTTCCATAGAGCTCTTCCAAAGGCTATATGTTGATATTTTTGGTGTTCTCCATCAACATTCCTAATGATTCCCGATCTTTCAAGAGAGACCTAAGAATTTTGCTCACAAGTTCACCATCAGTAAATTTTCGATCAAAACCTTTAAGGCCATTAACAATATCGGTGAATTGAGTAATCATGCTAGTAATGAGTTTATCTTGTTTCATAAAGAAGTTTTCAAAGTTTTTATACAAGAGATTTATCTTAGTTTCTTTTACTTTGTTTGTGCACATATGTGTGATTTGTAATGCATGCCAAATATCATATACGGAATCACAAGTGCTAATCCAGTTAAATTCATTTATATTTAAAGGACAATAGAGAAGATTTTTGGCTCTTGCATTCAAAGACAATTTTCTTTTATCATCCTCATCATATTCTTCTCTAGGTTTTGAAATGATTTGATCCGATTTTCCATCAACTTTAATCACCTTAGTGAGCTTATGAGGACCAAATTCAATAACCTCCCAAATATTATAATCAATTGATTGGATATAAATCATCATTCTAGTTTTTCAATAATTATAATGTGTACCATCGAACAAATGAGGACGATTTGTAGAATGCCCATCAATATTAAGATTAGCCATAACACAAGATAGTAAATTTTTTAAAATGTGCACCTGGTTGTGATACCAATTGATAACCCAATAATAACTAATGAAAAGGGGGTGTATTGATTTTTGAAACTTTTTCGATACTAAGTCTTAAAACACTTCAAGACACACAATATGATTGCAAAGTATAATACTAGAATTAAATATGCAAGTGCCATGACTTAATTTAAGTATGGATATAGCACAATATAAATGACAATGTAAAGTAAAGCGCAATAATGTAAAGACAACAAATCAATTTAATGGAGTTCGATACACAATGTGTTCTATGTGCCCGTTACCAAGCTCTCCGTCACGAGTAAAGCCAAAATGCACTATAATGGTAACTTACAAATAAGGAGTACCAATTCTTAAGTGACTTACAACAATAAGCACTTATCCTTCAGTGACTTACAACAAGGAGCACTTATCATTAAGTGACTTACAACAAGGAGAACATATCCTTAACAATAATCAAGTTTTCACAAGGCTCACGAAACCACTAAAACATAAATGATAGTTTTACAATTAAAAGAACTTTCTTAACAAATGATATAATCAAGTCAAGTATTTAGAGAGTTAAAATAACACTTCAATAGATAGCAAATAATAAAACTCAAGTTTTTATGATGAAAAACTTTGATGAACGATTGATAATGAAATTGTTTGTATTTTTATATCAAAGTTTTCAAACCAATTGTCTCTCTTAAAAAGTAATGCAAGTTAAGTAGGAAGAGATCAAAGTGTTGGCAAAGAAAAACTTCTATCAAGGATGAAGAATAGATGAAATTGTGAAAAGTTCTTTGCAAACTAAAGTTCTTGATGACGTTGATGAAATATGTTTGATCGATCAAAAAACTCTTTTTAATAAATGAAGTAGAATATATAATCAAGTCAACTCAATGATTTTCAATAAATAAGATCTGAAAATATCTCTTGTAAGTTGGTAAAAATTGAATGCAAAAGGGATGGATATTTATAGAGCAAATCAGTCATTTTCGGTTGAGCATTTTTGGTTGACCAAAGTGTGAATATAGCCGTTGTAAAATTCAAACCGTTAAAGTTTCGGCTAACACTTCAATCGATCAAACCGGTCGACCGAAATATGTTTCGGTCGAGCATACCGGTCGACCGGTATACTTTCGATCAACTGAAAAGTGCAGATTTTGGAGTTTTTAATTTTTATATCAAACTATTCATTTTTCCAAATCATCTTCATTTCTAAATCGTTTTTATGCAAGTGATGAATTATAAAATATATTTTGAACTTTATACGCTTTGCTAAGAATTGATGGGTATACATTTACATATAAATGAGATTTCGATAAATAACTTCTAAAAAACTAGTCTTCAAGATTTTTATTCTCTTCGAGACTCTTTTTGATTGCACGCTCTTCAACCGATGACGATTTGTGCCATTGAGTGTTTATGAATATTTATACATGAAAACTCAAGAAACTAGGTATATTAGAACCATAAGTGTATTGTTTGTTATAATCGAAACAAGTGGAACTAATCATAGGTCAACACCTTCTCCTTCTGTGGCTACCCAAGCATCGTCTGAGATCGATGATCCAGCACCTGGTCCCTCTCTTACTCAATATCCTCGGAGTATTCGTAAATCCACTCGGTTACCTGATTTTGCTTATTCTTGTTATTCTGAGTCATTTTGTTGTTTTCTAACCTCCATTCACAAGCTATTTGAACCCACTTCGTATAAAGAAGCTATCCGGATCCTCTTTAGCAACATGTTATGGCTGATGAACTCTCTGCTTTACATAAGATAGACACTTGGGACTTGGTTGCATTGCCTTTAGATAAACATGTTATTGGTTCTCTTTGGTTTATAAGATTAAAACCAAATCTGATGGTTCAGTTGAGCGTTACAAGACTAGACTGGTTACTAAGGGTTTTACTCAGCAATATGGTTTGAATTATGAGGAGATTTTTGCTCCTGTTGCCAAGATGACCATTGTTTGTACACTTATTGCAGTTGCATTTGTTCGTCAATGGAGTTTCTCTCAGTTGGATGTCAAAAATGCTTTTTTGAATGGAAATCTTCAAGAGGAGATTTATATAGTTCCTCATCCTGGTCTTTCACCCTCTCCAGGAAAAGCTTGCAAGCTCAAGAAGGAACTTTATGGCATCAAACAAGCACCTCGTGCCTAGTTCGAGAAATTTTCCACTGTTGTTACCTCTCTTAGTTTTACATCAAGTCATCATGACTCTACCATATTCTTTAGATGTACTTCAGTTGGTCGCATTCTACTTTTGCTATATGTTGACGATATGATTATTACTGGTGATGATGTTGATGGGATTGCAAATTTGAAATCAGAATTGGCTCGTCGTTTTGAAATGAAAGATTTGGGTGCATTATTTTATTTTTTGGGGATTGAAGTTACTTCTTCTCCTAGAGGTTATCTTATCTCTCGGTGTAAATATTATATGGATGTTATTGATCATGCTTATCTTATGGATATTAAAACTGATGATGCTCATCTTAAGTCCAACGCTCGATATTCACCCTCTGACGGTGTACCCATAGCTGATCCCACTTTGTATCGCACCACTGTTGGATGTCTGGTTATCTTACCATCACGCGTTCCAATATTGCTTCTAATGTTCACATTGTTAGTAAGTTTGTTTCGGCTCCTACTACAGTTCATTGGGCAACTGTTGTTCGTATTTTGTGCTATCTTCTTGATACTTGCTTTCGAAGTCTTTTATTTCCGCCGACCTCCTCTTTAGTGCTTCATGCCTGCTCTAATGTTGATTGGGCCAGTAATCCCATTGACTACAAGTCCACTACTGGTTTTGTATATTTTTGGGTGATTTCCTTATCTCTTGGAAGAGTAAGAAACAGACTGTTGTTTCTCGTTTCTCTACTGGGGCAGAGTATCGTGCTATGCCATCCACTACTATGGAGATTATGTGGTTGCGTTGATTACTTGCAAAGATGAGTATTTCTTCATCTCCAATCCCTATGTATTGAAATAATAAAAGTGCTATTCAGATTTCTCACAATTCTATATTCCATGAGCGTACAAAGCATATTGAATTAACTGTCATTTGATTTGCCATCATCTACAGACTGGCACCAGTTCTCTACATGTTGTTTCTACATCGTTACAGCTTACTGGCTTCTTTACGAAGTTTCATCCAATTCTTCATTTTCGCTTCTTGCTTGACAAACTCTCGTTTCTTTTTGCTATAGCATCGTGAGTTTGAGAGGGTGCTAGATATAATATTATTGTATAATATTTAGTAATTTAGTTTCCTTTTTTGTTTACTTTAGTTTGTAGTATATAAACTCATTGTAATTTTATTTTGCCCTAATTTTTGGAGGCTCATACAATTGGTTTTCTTTCTCCATCTCTTAGTTCTTCTCTCTTATTGGATTTATCGAATTAGCTCGTATTAAATAAACTGTCATAACACAATTTTAAAAAAGGGAAGAATACATTTCTAAGACATTTACTTTACATCATTTCAAAAATACAAAAACAAGTTCTAAATTTCAAAAATCAGGTTTTTTAAATTTTTATTTATGAAATAATGAATTATTAAATTAATTTATTATTAAATATTTAATTCTAATATAACATAAATACCTCACCCCTCTCCACCACCCCTACCGCTCCGGGGACTATTCTGGCTACCATTCCATTCACAGCTCTTCTCCGGCGACTGTTCCGGCAATCGTTCTGACGATCGTTCCGGTTCCGACAACCATTTCGATGACCGTTCTGCTGCCACTTTATTCCGACGACTGTTCTGATTTCGACAAGTGTTCCAACTTTGACGAATATATTAAGGTCACATGTATGCAATTTGATCACAATTAAAAAAAAAATTAGGTCATAATTTATTCATCGATCACAAATTAAAAATTTTAAAGTCATAATTTATTCATCGGTTACAAATCACAAAATTTATAAGTCACACTACTTATTTTATGGTCACAAACATCACATTAATTGAACATAGATTATATTTAAGTCACAATTCATCAAATTATTGGTCACAATTTAAATATTTTAGGTCACACAGAATGTATTGGTTAAGTTTATCTAATTCATTGGTCACATATTGTTAATTGGTCACACAACAACCAAATTATTGGTCACACAACAATCAAATCATTTGTGACCACCACTTCACCATTGCCTCCACCAGCAGCACCACCACCGTCGTCGCCTGATACCGACATCAACATTTCAAAACAAATACCCCAGCCTCCTAGCACCACAATCACCACCCCGAAACTACCACCGCCACACACACCACCAACACGGATGCACAGCAATTCCCGACCCCACCACATCTCCACCCTCTCACGCAACACGACCACATCTGCCGTACGCACACCCACCTACGTACCACCATGTCACCCACAGCAATCGTCAAACCACCACCATTCTACCGCACCTCCTCCTCCATGTGTCTTTCAAATCGTGACCAAACAGAAACAACCGCCGCCTCCACACATCACCACCGCCGTTAGCGTCCACACCCAATCGACGAACTGCAGCGAACGGTGGCGTCCAGACACCCGTTACATCCGCAACCGCACTCAAGACCTCCACCAAAAATAGATCTGCGTCTCCACCGCCGCCGCATCCACACCCACACCTACCTGCAACCGCGCTTAGATCAGATCCAAAAACCAGATCGCTTGGCGACCTCTAGCCGTTTCTCAAGCCACCTTCTTCGTCTTCCTCTTCTCCGCTGACTATTTTTTCTTGGCCTTACCTTCCTCGAGCTCCGACTGCGACGCCACGATTGAAGCTCGATGGTAGAAATTAACGCAAATCTACGAACAGCAGTGTCGCGTCTCACAACGTCGTGTGTTGTTGCGTGTAGACCTTTTTTTTCCTTCCATGATTGCAAATTAGTGATGTTGACCGGCCAAATGTGTCGTAAGCTTGACGACAACGGTGCTCCGATGGTGGCACAGTAGAGAGAGGAGAGAATTAAAAGAGAGGGAATGGAGATTTAGAGAGAAGAAAAAGTAAATAAAAACTATTAGGGTTTGGAAATATTATTATTAAAATATTAATTTTAAATTTTAAATATTAATTAAAACCTGATTTTTGTATTATCAAACTTGATTCTTGATTTATGAAAATGAAAATTTAAAACTCATTCTAGCTGTAATTTCCTCTTTAAAGAAAGCACAGACGTGTTAGACTTCAAAGAAAATAAAATCAAACCTATTATCCAACTAAACATTAAACGAGGGTCTCATTCAAAGTTTTGTAATACGCCCAAAACTTATTTGGTTTTGATATTTTTGAAAATTTATTTAGGAAAGTAAGATTATTATAACATAACATGCAAAACATGTTTTTGACGTTTTGATAAAACACGGGAAAAAAGTAATTCAATTCTTCAATGGCAAATTCAACACTTAAATATATATTACTTGGTAATATGTTAGAATAAAATTGTTCTATTTTATCGAATAAACAAATTCATTAAATAAATTGTCATAACACAATTTTAAAAATTTTCAAATCAAACGTGTTTTTTAATTTTTTTTTATTTTGATACACCGTTTTTCATAATGACAAATTAATGCATTTTCTTCAATTTTTATGCAGAATATCAAAACATAAAACAAAAAATGGCTTCAAATGTCATGCTCAATGTACACTTGAAGTGTAGATCTAGCATTACTGTAGCATTAAGGGTGAATAAAAAGCACAAAAATTTGCAAGCCTTTTTAATTTTCTTGGGAGTTTGATTATACGTTTGGTCATGGTTACATAATCCTTATGGAAAGATTAGAACAAAAAATGGAAAATCCGTATATTTTTCTGCTTTTGCATACAATTTATTGGACGTGATAACAAACTAAAAGATGAGCGTGAACCAGAATTTGAATCATAAATTAAGAAGCACACACTAAAGAATCAGGCTTCACAATGTTGTCTGTCAACATCTGCCAGATTATTTTTCATGAAACTCGTCCAACCTATGGGTGAAAAGAGGTCCAAAAAATTCAAATTACCCCCCAAAAAGATGATCTTGAGACTTAGAAAGTTGCCTGACCAGTGCTTTACGAAGATTTCATTTTGAATGGAACCTGCTGCTGACCACATCATAGCTTGGTACGTAAAGAACTGCCAGATGAAGGGTGAAATCAGAAATATGCAAGAATTAAGCTAATTGTATAACGAATTTGTACAACTAGTTTGACAATGTGTGAGTTGGTAGGGATCCCTGACCATCGATTTGACAAATAATGGTTGGGGATCCCTACCAACTCACACATTGTCAAACTAGCTGCACAAGTAGCATGATTGAATATGCAATGCTGATGAGACCATACGCAATATGCATTATCATTGGGAAAATGTTTTAGTTGGAAAGTTTAGTTACCATCTCCATAAGATGCCATCGTGAGGGGAGATGACAAAAGCTTCTGTGCTGTGGAAGCAATATCCTTTGCAGTAATTTCATCTACAGCTTTCAAGAAGTGCTCGACGGGTTTCCTGTAGATGGGAAAGCAAATACATATATTAATGTCCTAAAACTGAGTTACTGCTGAACAGATATCTAACATCAATATTTACATCTAGTTTCCCTCCTGTGTTCAATAAAATTTATGAACAAAAAGAGTGAAGTCTAAAATAAGAACTTTTCCAAATCAAATTAGGGTAAAAAATTGTCAAATATTAGCTATTATTAAGCAGTGAAAGAAGCATTTAGACTAAGATATTTTCCAATCAAAAAGAAATAACTCCAATGCATTAGTAGTACTTAAAATCCAAAATCGAATGTGGTCCATCCATCACAAGAGTTTATTCATTTTGTTTGGCCTAGACGTAATTATTAGGTTAGATTAAACCCAGATGTTTTATTAGATCTCCTATATCGCCCTAAGCATAGACCATGTACATGTCAAGTAACAAAGATGTTATCTCTGTTTTTCTACCAGCTCCAAGAAGTTGACATCGTCAGAGTTTCCACCACCTTAACCAGATAAAAAGTACAAATATCTGAACCCCTTTGTCGTGTCATGCTTTATAGCACTTCATGCTCTATTGAAGCAATATGCTTCTCCAGCACTAAAAAAGGTACATGCACATCAATATTGGGCATGTTAAGAACTGGATTTGTTGGTTGAGCATGTTCTGGTAATCTTTGATGGAAGTTCTCCTCGCTAAACTTTACTTCATGAGTTGAACATCGATAAGTTTTCAGGAAAAAGATGATAGAATTCATTAATGTTCATTGTGTTTTAAGTTATACAAAGTCTAAGTCCAGACAAATTTCAGCAGGTTTACTCGAAATAGATCTTGCTCAATCAACCAAGCAATTCCTATATCATTCAATACATCAGAAAGTCACTCTTTTTCTTTAGGAAATTATTTTTCAGTTACAGTTAATTTTCTAGAAGTCCCAGATTCCAGCCCATGTGATGTTCATTTCAATTCAATAATAATGTATTATTTCTTTAGAAAAAAACTTCAAGTCTTATCCTAAGTGCTGAGGCTCTTTTCAGCCTCTGATGCTCGAACTCTTTGAAATAGTTGGAGTACTCGTGTCGGACACGACACGACATTCAGCCTTTGATGCTCGAACTCTTTGAAATAGTTGGAGTACCCGTGTCGGACACGACACGACATGGGTATGGGATATGTGTCGAATCCTCCAAGTTTCAACCAGAAACTTCGTCGTTTTTGCTTCTTCCTTCCTATTTTTTTTCTTTCCCAATCTTTCCCACTTTTGCTCTCTATAAACCTGGCATCGTCGCCGAGAGGATGGAGAAAGGCAGCAGACTAGGTTTTACCTTCTTTTTCTTCTTCTTTCTTCTTTCTTATCATTTTCTTCTTTTTCTTTCTTTCTTTCTCTCTCTGTATCGGTGGTTTAGGGTTTTGTTTGTATAAAATAAAAATGGATTCCATACAGTGCTACTTAGTGCTCCGCTAAGTCCAAATTACAATCAAGTTTCTCATTTTCTATTTTATTTAACATCTAGTTATTTCCATAATTTTTTTGATAAGTAAAAAAAAAAAAATTATGGGAATAACTAGATATTCCCATAATTGAAAACTAAACCTCGAGTTTCTATTTTATTCGTCTTAACCCCTTATTAAATATTCATTTCCTTCATTGTTAATAATTAGTTTTGGTCTATCCCACGTACCCGTGTTTGAAAATTAGACTCTTTTTAGTCATGTTCCCGTATCCTACATTTTAGAATATAAAAGATCTAACACTTAGATATGTACCCGTACCCAAGTCCGAGCATCATAGTTTTCAGTTGTGATAAAAATTATATGCTTCACTCTCATTTTTTTCCCACACAACATCTTCATACAATTAATATCCATTAATGAAAATTACCAAGGAATGAAGAGTCTAGCAAAGAAAAGAAGTTCAACTCAGTTTTCTTGCAAGGACTCCTCTTCGTCTTATTGCTCATAGTTTACTATGACATACGAAACATATTGAGGTGGACTGTCATTATATACCGGAGGCCTTGGATACTTATCATTTCTCTTCTCTCCAGATAGCTGATGTTTTTACAAAGGCCACGACTCAGCATCGTCATCAGTTTCTTGTGAACAAATTGATGTTTGTTGATCGGCCATTATCAATTTGAGGAGGAGTATCAATAGTATCTTTGTATTTATGGTATGATTGTTGTATGTATGGTATATAGCATATCTCTAGTATATGGCAGCGTGATTAGGGTAATTAGCCTTCATAATTTAGTTGATCCCTTCTATTTAATTCAAGGAATCCTCACAATGAGAGGATTCAATCCGAGAATCAATACATTTTACAATGGTTATGGGTGTCAATTATCATTTTCCATACAAGTAACTCAACAATCAATAGATAGTGATAATTATATTTTTCATCTCAGAAATTAACATCAGACATTCAACTCTAGATGACATGCCAAAAGCAAATTACCTTACAAGATTGCATTGTTATTTACTTATTTCGACGAGAAGCATAAGGAAAACAAGAATAACTATTAAAATTATTTTGATGAAGTGGAGATGATTGGTTAAGGTTCAAAGAGTAAACAACACATCCAATTTTCTCAGCCACCATGCACTTCTAGTCAATTATCATTAACGTAAAATTATTTGGTGCAGAGTCATTGTTAGACATACCTCTCTCCATATGTCAAAATTTGTTTACCTATATCTTCTGATGCAACCATCTGCAATATTCATATGAACAGTAAATAGATTATACAAAACATTTGCAGAAAATGAAATAAATTCACTTCTAGGTGGAAAGAAACCCAAAGTCCATTGAAGATCTGTAACTTTAGTCAACAGATTTTGGGTTTAAATTGATGAAAGAAAATGTTGTGTACTCTGGATTCCAGGTTCATCAAAATGGCAGACTTTGTCGATAGTTTAGCACGGTCTAGCTGTACTTGGTCAACTGCATTTAAGAAGACGAGGAAAAAAGTTGGTTCAGCAAAAAAATTATATGAATGAGATTACCAAAATTACCATTAGCATAACTTCTTCCCCTACTTTGATTACAAACAACCACCACTATGAATGGAGAAAAGGAATGCAGGTTTCAATCATTCAAGAAAGCTTAGGATGCTATTACAGCATCCATACAGAATTAATAATCAAATCAAAGAAAACAATATTCAGCGAAGTCTATGGCAGCGAAGTCTATGGCCAACCTTCTCCTGGAGTAGCAACTGAAACGAGTTCTCTAACTGCTATATCAATGGCATTCGTTGCAAAATCAGATCCCTGAATCCAAAAAGTGGTCTATTAATATCCAATGGACCAATTTAAATCCAGAAGGATAAAAGAAAGCCATAATGTGGGCAAGTAAAAAGGGCAATAGCTAGTTGCCTAGTCAAGTAACTTGCACTAGATTTTACTTTTATTTTTCTATCGATGATCCAAAAAAATAATGACTTCTCTTCTCACCAGAAATTATAATATATTTTACTGAGAAATCAGAAACTTAAAAGACAATACACCTTGGTCACAACATACTCATTAAAATAATCCCTCCACGCGGTTTTGGGTGGAGAACATTTGGAACATCTTTTGGTAGAATCCAGAATCCTTTAAAGTATGCAGACCAAAAAAATAACGATAAATTCAAGCAAGTACTTGTTCTCCAGGTACACAGGCATTATAAAGGTCTTGTAAGACATATATGCACAATAATTAGGCCTCCCAATAATTAAGCCTTACTCCCAATAAATGTGGGATCGCCTTGCCACTCTGTTTTGCTTGTCGGTAGATCTACCGAGAGATCTAAAGAAACTAGATTGTATATATATGCTCATCAATCAAAATTAACTTACAGCAACATGCATGACTTTTGTAGTCCAATCTCAGAACTCATTCAAAAGTCGGAAAATTTAATGCCAATGACCAATTTTGCAAGCCAAGCATGCTAAAAGTAGTGACAAATAGAATGTTTAGAAAAGATTTCTATCCCTGAACACAATACTTGCCTAATGAAAAGCATAGCATCATATTTGTAAATTCTGTCTACTGCGACAAAATGCATTGCTCTCAACATGTTGACAACTGATTATCCTTCAAAACCATACCAAAATGGTTTTTAGTGCTTCAGGGTTCCAAATGAAGAAAATAAAATAATCCAAGAAAGCCATCAAGAACCTACAAATTTTTCATTTCTACATAATCAATTGAAAATTCAAAGATTTTAACATTTAACCCATAATTAATGTGCCATCAATTTACAGGTCAACCCAGATTCGACTATAAGACAACTTGGTATTTTCTGCCACTTTAACGTAGGATAAAAGTAGTTCTCAATTTCCTAGGTCACATTGATTTGATGCTCTCCAAATCGAATTGAGCGAGGTTCGGTTCAGCATTATGTCCATCTTTCTGGGTTTAGGTGTGTATAACTGAATTTTTATTTTCTAGGTTCACCATTGCCCGCGTCCCTCTCGTGCCTTGTAACCTCTATACAAAGACATTTTTCCTTTGTTTCTTCATCAATCCACTACCCTCTTGCCGATATACATCCACTAATTTAAAAAGTGAGACTGTTTGAAGTGTTTCACAACCAGAAACCTTTTAAAGTACGCAACCTAAATGTTTAAAGGATTTTATAAACATCCCTAATAAAAAATGAAACAAATGGAAGGATAAAACCACAAAATAATAATCCATCATAATTGAAATAACATAGAACAAATTGATCCAAACAGCAAATATTACATATAAGAACTGCAACATTACAGGTAAAAAATAATTCAATAAACAAACTCATTGTAAAATAAAAATAATAATAATTAAAATACTTCCTTACAGTTGAAGCTTGAATTCCAAATAATCCAGTATGATTGTAAATGGAACTGAATGCAGAAAAGGACTGTATCTGGGGATGCTCATTGAGGACACGCAGATCTGCTCATCAATAGAAAAAGCGTATGAATAAATTGACGAATCTACTTTCAAATAATTATATGCAGAAATGAAGACACTATAATGCAAAATGAAACTCAGCACATATAATAAGATGGCATAGATGTGTATTCAAACACATTTATAGGTGAGTTGTGTGTTACACATCAGTGGAGATCCACATTAGTTTTTCAGATAAAATAAACATGACTTACATAATCTCGAGTACATCCCCTTTCCAGGACCGCCAGCTGAGAAAGACCCACCTCCTCCCATAAGCATCTATGGAACAAATATGAACAGTGTTTCCTCACAAGACAACGCAGGGAAAAAAAGGAAGAAGAAGAAGAACCAGAAGGCAGGAAATGAGAAAGATAAAGAAACAAGCATTCGCGTTACCTCTATTCAAAATAAGCATTAGACAGAAAGAAGTATATGCAAATAAATCATTGGATACTTGCTGACATTCATTGATTAGTGATGTGCCTGACCTCATGAGGCCTTGTATTCCAAAAAAGTAAAAGGAGGACAAATCAATGGTTAAAAGAAAGAACCTGAAGAACGGTTAAAATTATGGCATCCTTTTCCTTGGCCCAGCCTCCAGGAAGTTCAAAGGCAAGAGCAAAGTGAGTCATCTGGTCAGAACCAGAAAATCATTGTTACCACCATTTTAAATCAATATTCAAAATACAGGTTCATAGCAGGAAGTGAAATATAACAGGAGACTTCAGATACACACCCCTGAATCTCCTTGATGGCGAAAATCACCACCAGTGTAAACAGGCTTTGGCTCCGAAGGGCGGGGTACATTGGGTAAGTCAGATAGAAGTGGCTCTGCATATTTTATTAGCTCGTCATGGTCAACACCTGACGCGGCAAGGACTATCCTGGAAGCAGTGTAATTTTCCTAAACAATGTAAAACACAATTAGCATAAAATTGTCCTTAAAATGACTGTGAGGATCTGTAAGGAAGGAAAAGGAAAAAATGAAGGAATTATGGAGAGTCGGTTACTCACAGCAACAAACTCCTCCAAAACTGTACTATTCAATCTGTTTACTGCAGATTCTGAAGCCAAAAGAGAATGTGCATAGGGACCCGAGTAACCTGCTGAGTGAATAGCCTCCAAAAGTACATGTTGAGGATTTTTCGAGTACTCACTAACCTCAGCACTCACCTTGTGGAGCTGTAAATGACATAACCATATTTTATTGAACAACCTAGAAGATTTGAGCTGCAACTTCTAAGGTGAAGGAGACAAAAGATACCTGTTCGCTAACCTCCCAGTCTAAAAAAGCAGGGTTCCTCACACAGTCAACAAGAAGCTCAACCATTTGAGGAACATAAGTCTTCAGAGCATCGTAGGTGTAACTCATATGCTCCCTAGAGACTGAAGAAGTAACATTGCCACCAATTGCCTCAACTTCACGCACAATACGCAAGTGGCTCCGGTTAGTTGTAGTCTTAAAAGCCATGCGTTCTAAGAGGTGTGTGGCTCCAAATGAAGCCGGAGTTTCGTAGATTGAGCCACAATCAACATATAATCCAATTGAAGCTGCAGGGTTCTGATCAACAAATCCAATCAATCATCAGTTTGCAATAACAAAGATAGCATACTTTTCCCAAGAAAAGAAAAAAACTCATGATCTTAATACCACTGATGTTTCAGAGGCAATTTTGAGACCATTTGGAAGAGTGGTTATCCTGGTCTTTCCCGGCTCAACATAGTCAGGCAGTGGCGGCGGAAGTGCAATATCCTTAAGAGGGAAGTCTAGAGGCAGAACAGAGGAGGATCGTTCACCCATCAACCAGCTAAAGAAACCGCCTGATGTTGATTTGGTTGCAACAGCACTTGTACTTGCAAATCTAGCCAATCCTCTATGCCCCATTCGGCCCTGTGATGTAATTTGATGATGATTTTTAGAATGTGACAAGAAAACTTCTATAATGTTGGAATACAATATTTTATGATCAGAGTCAAAAAAATCATTGACTACTTTATGGACATAATAACTATAATCACTGTGAGCAGGGCCGGCCAAGGCCACTAAGGCAGTGGCCTTGGGCCACAAATTTTTAGGGGCCACACAAAAAAATAAAAAAAAAAAAAAAAAACCAATACACCATTGGGCCCAAAAAAAAAAAACAATACACTTCCAGCCCAAAAAGGAAAAAGCCCAATAAAAACCCTCACTATTCATTCTTCTCGCCGTTTCTTCAAGACTTCAACTCTCGCCTCTCAGTTCATACTTCATTGAATCATTCTTCTTGCCGTTTCCTCTTCACTCTCTTCACCATTTGTCGCCACCACCGCTACATCCATCTCTCTACTCTCAAACCTTCGCCGCCACCATCCATCAGTTCTCGAATTTTTGTGATTGAGTTACTGGAGTCTGGAATTTGGTAAGTAACTAAGTATTGTATAATTGTATTGGCATTGCTTTAGTATTGACGGTTCGTGGAAGTCTGGAATTTGGTACGTGAGCAGAGTAGAAGAAGGCCATGTCTCCTCTTTAGGCTTCACTATTCCTAATTGATTGGTAAAATTGGGATTCATTGAATTGAGATTGTTTAAGGGATTAGGCCATTTTAGCTGTTTCGGGGGCCTTTCAACCCCAGATTGAGAAAATTTTGTAGCCCTTTTGAAATTCAACATCTGTAAATGATGAAAATCATGTTCAATGAAACTAAATTATTTAAATATGTTTTTTGCAACCCCCATTAATTTGTTGTAATAGTTTTTTTATTATTATTTTAGTTATTTGCTCAATTGAGATTTTGTTCTTATCCTCTGTAATTACATATTTGCAGCTCATTAATGATTGCTTAGTCCTTTCTTGCACGGAGAATTTGAGAAGTTTGAGAATTTTCAGACATATCAATCAGGTTCTATTGCTCTTTACTTATACCTATGTCTACTAGAAAATTTGAATATGGATGTGCCAAAAGAAAAAAGAAACAAAAGATTGAACAATTGATTAAATCTCAAGAGCGAGCACTTGATATGTTTTTTAGTAGCAATAAATGAACACATAACGAAGACGTAGTCATTGAAGAAGAGTTTAATGAGAATGATAATATAAATAATACAACTGAAGAAAAACATTATTTAATCAATGAAGAGACAATGAAAAACATGGATTTTTATTTGATGTGAAAAGACTTAAATCTATTGATGATGATAGTTTGAAGTGTTCATGCATTAACATTGAAAATTATTTGAAGCAAAATATGGTTTCTGATATTGATGGGGTAGAATTATATTCAGAGTTGAAAGTTTTAAGAGAATCGATACCTGCAGAAATTATTGGAGCAATTATATGTTGAATTACATTAAGAGAATGGACTATTGTTTTGCAAATGCTTGGATTGCTTATAGAGTATTATTGACTATTCTATTCACAATTGTCTCTGCTGAAAGAAGTTTTTCAAAGTTGAAATTGATTAAGTTTTATCTTCGATTAACCATGTCACAAGAGTGATTGAATGGATTAACTATGATTTCTATTGAAAAAAATGTGTTGGAAAAACTTGATTTAAGTAGTTTGATTACTGATTTTACATCTCAAAATATGAGAAGGTTAAATCTTACGTTAGTCTAATCTCTGGGGTTGTTGGAGAAGTTTTAACTTGTTACTCTATTTTTTGAATTATAAAGTCTTCTTATTTAATATAAAAGTGTTATTTATTTAAATATTTAAATTTTGCTACGCTTGTGAAAAAAATATTATGTTGAAGGGTCTCGTAATAATTATCACCTAGGCCTCTAAATTTTTTATTATGTTGAAGGTTTCATAATAATTAGTCGCCTAGGCCTCTAAATTCTCAGGGCCGGCCCTAACTATGTGATTTGAAAGAATGTGATTTCATTCTCATAAATGGAATTGGAAGATTCTATATTCATATTAAAACAAACAAATCCAATCTTCAAACTTACAAGTAGCATACGTACACCTAATGAACGCCAGGCCAAATTTTCCCTTCATTTCGTGCAACTAAACCAAAGAAAAAAAGGCTCAAGAATGTCAAAGGCTCAGAAGCACCGACACGCTGCCGGCGACAGCGTATCGGTGTCCAATACGTATCGGACACCGATACACCTCCGACACGTCGCCGACGCGTGTCAGAGTCGCTTGCAGCGTGTCGGTGGCTTGGATGGGCAGCTGGCAAAACTGAAACGGCAAAAAAAAGGGAGAAAAAAGAAGGAAAAAGAGAAGGCAGCTTCTGGTATGTGGAAAGGAAGAATGAAGAAGGAAGAAGAAAAGGAAAGAAAAAGAGAACAGAGAAGAAGAAGAAAGAACAGAGAAAAAGAAGAAGAAGAGACATGGTCCACCTAAAAGAGGAAGAAGACTCGGCAGCTTTGGTTCCATTGTCACGTTTGGGAAAAGATTTGTTTGGGGGGAAAAGAAAAGAAAAAAGCATGCACAGAAGAGACGGCTGAAGTGAAAATACATTAGTTTAGAAGTAAAAATTTCAAAAGAGGGGTCCACCACTGTAAAGTCAAGATTTTATTGTGTTGTATACGTTTTGTGTTGCTATATTTTATTAATAAAACAATATGTAATATTTTATTTGAAATAATTTGTACCATTTTACCCTTAAACTAAGAATCAAACTTGTATAAGAATCTCACACTTCTTCCTCATTCTTAATGACCGAATATTGGGAAAAAAATTCAGAAACTTGTTTCAAACTTATTTCATCTTTTTCAAACATTTCATCAAGCTACATTTGAAGAATCATTTGCAAGATCAAGAAGATATGTTTTCAAGTCTCGGGTAATATCACTCCTATCGTATTTAAGTATTTGAAATTATTTTTCTTTTGAAATTATGAGTGGTAATGCTATGGATGATGATTTGTCTAAACCTCTTTGGAAATATGTTACAAAGCTTGATAAATTTAATGAAAAGGGTGGTAATATTCTTTGGCAATGCAATTTTTGTAATGCAACTAAGACAAGTTCATATAGTGAGGGCACATTTGTTAAAATTACAAGGATATGGAATTAGGGCTTGTGGAAAAGTAACCATGAAAGATATATGTGAAATGCAAAAAATAGAAGATGAAGCTAAGTTGAGAAAGCAAACTAAGGCGGGGAAAAGAGTGCCATTGTCGTTGGATAATATGGGTTCTGAGGATTTTTATGTTTTGGAGGAAAGGAAAAGAAAGAATAGTGCAATAGAAAATGCTTTTAATATGACAACACGTGATCAATTAGATTCCGAAATTGCTAGAATGTTTTATTCAAGTGGTTTGCCTTTTAATCTTGCAAAAAATCCTTATTACATTAGTTCTTATACTCTTGCTTCTAATAGTCGAATTTCGGGGTATTTGCCTCCCGATTATAACAAGTTGAGAACTACTCTTCTTCAAAAAGAGAGAAAAAATGTGGAAAGATTATTAAATCCAATTAAAGGCACATGGTCGGAAAAAGGAGTTACCATTGTAAGTGATGGATGGAGTGATCCACAAAGAAGACCACTAATTAATTTTATGGCGGTGACCGAGAGTGGACCGATGTTTTTAAAAGCGGTTGATTGTTCCGGTGAAACAAAAGATAAATATTTTATTGCTAACTTAATGAAGAAGGTTATAAATGAAATTAGTCATGAAAAGGTGGTTCAAGTAATAACCGATAATGCTCCAAATTGCAAAGGTGTCGGGTAAATAATTGAATTGGAGTATCCTTATATTTTTTGGACACCATGTGTTGTACACACACTAAATCTTGCTTTGAAGAACATTTGTGCCGCAAAAAATGTTAAAAACAATTTGATCACATATGAGGAATGTAATTGGATTACTAATCTTCATGATGATGTAATGATAATAAAATTTTTTATCATGAACCATTCCATGAGACTAGCAATGTTTAATGAATTTGTGCCTTTGAAGTTGCTTTCCGTAGCGGAGACACGATTTGCTTCTATTATTGTAATGTTAAAAAGATTTAAGCTTATCCAACGTGGTCTTCAAGCATTGGTTATTAGTGAAAAATGGTCACTTTATCGAGAAGATGACATGACGAAGGCAAGTTTTGTAAAATTGAAAGTGCTTGATGATCTTTGGTGGGACTCTATAAGTTATGTTCTTTCTTTAACTTCTCCCATTTATGACATGCTTAGATTTTGTGATACGGATAAACCTTGCCTTCACTTGGTTTACGACATGTGGGATACAATGATTAAGAAAGTGAGAGGAATAATCTATAGGCATGAGAAAAAAGTTCAAGAAGAGGAGTCATCATTCTACAATGTTGTTCATCGGATACTTGCAGATCGTTGGAACAAAAATAATAATCCACTTCATTGCTTGTCTCATTCTATAAATCCAAGGTAATTTTTAAATTCATTCATACAATTATTATTTATTTACATTTTCATAATATTTAATATTTTTAGTTATTGAATGAATTGTCATTTCTTTATTTTATTTTATTTTTGCTCGTTTAGGTACTATAGCGAGGAATGGCTTAATGAGGATCCCACTCGCCTTGCTCCACATAGAGATGTAGAGATTTCAAGAGAGAGAATAAAATACTTTAAGAGGTACTTGTCAAATGAAGAGCGTAATATGGTGAACAACGAGTATGCCAAATTCTCAACTATGGAAGATGACTTTGGTGATTTTGAATCCATCCATGATCGTTACCGCTTGGACCCAAAAACTTGGTGGGTTATTTATGGTGCTTGCACACCTATGCTTCAAAGTTATGCCTTGAAATTATTGGGGCAACCATCTTCTTCATCGTGTTGTGAGCGAAATTGGAATTACTTATCCCTTTTTGCACTCTCTTAAACGAAATAAGCTAACTCCAAAACGTGCGGAAAATTTGGTTTTTGTCCATAGCAATCTTCATCTCTTGTCAAGGAGGAGTGCGCAATACTCACAAGGAGAGACTAAAATGTGGGATATCGGTGGAGATGCATTTGATACATTTGAAGATGTTGGTGTGCTTGAAGTCGCTAATTTATTTCTAGACGAACCGGAATTGGAGGCGATAGTATTTGCAGATGAAGATGAAGATGTTGAAGAGATTCAAGATGAATGATGTAATTAATTTCGTTTTTACTTTTTGAACTTGTGTTATTAAGAAACATTTATGAATTTAATTTCAAGTTTGATTTCTATTTATCATTATATATATGATTTAATAAGTATAAAAAATTATTACTTTAGACTATAAAATTAAAATAACCTAAAAAAAAAAATTGTAATCAACGCGTCGGCAACGTATCGTGTTGGAACTTTTTTTAAAAATCGCGTGTCGGCGTGTCGGACACTCGTGTCCGCGTCGGTGCTTCTTAGGTCAAAAGGAAAAGTAACCACTGTAAAATAATAAAGATTAGATATTTATCCCTTTAACCAGCTTCCCAATTCTTAGAATCAAGCATTAAGGTAAAAATGAATCAACTTTTATCACAAAGGCAGCATATTTTTTCAATGCAAATAAATCCACAGAAAAAAAAATATACATCTTTTTTTATGATATGCAATACAAAATGCATCAATCACCAAATATTCGAACTACACCAACCATGTGTGAGCAACCATCAGATCTAAAATCTAAGCAATGAATCACAAATAGACCGACAAAGATACACATACAAATACATATACATATACAAGTGACCAGTAAGAGAGAGAAATCGAGTAAAATCGAGCGTGTAAGCAAGTACTTCGAGCTACGATTAAGAGCGGAAGATCTGACCTTGAGAGCCCTAAGGCGAGAAGCTGTGGTTCTATACATGCTGAGAAGGCGATCGTCGATAGGTAACTGAAAATGAAAAGTGATTATCCAAAGAGATTGCGAGGGTTAGGAATTGAAAAAGTTGCAGTGAGGACTGCAAAAATGAGAAGTGATTTGTTTCGATTTCGAGTATTTCAGGGAGGGGAAAAGCGAACAGGAGATCCCGACTCGTGTGATGCGTTTACAGGTGCGAGCTCAATACCGATTTTCTAAAATCGCATTTGTCATTTTAAAAACACATTTGATTTGAAATTTTAAAAACACTTTTGATTTGATATTTTGAAAAATTGGTGTATAACACTTATAGATGGTAGATTCTACAATTGAGAAACCGGTCAGGCTACCAACAATCCTGCGAAAAAAGTAGAACGAGGAAATCTTAAGAGGATACCAATTTGGTGTTGGCCAAGGACCCTCCGACGATTAAGTCAATAGCTTGTCAATGATTATACGAATGTTAGTTGAAAAGAAAGAAGCAATAACTTAGAGTATAGTAGTTTTTTATATACCTGAACGTAAGACTGATCAAGAAATTTATAGTAGTGGAATAACCGTTTAAGCGGTATTGGTGAGGACTCTGCATGATTTTCTGATTGGTTCGAGTTGAACCTGATAAGATCTATTCGGTTGAGATACCCCACCTGTTTACAGATAACTCCAACTTAATTTGATCAAATCATAGCGTGATTTATCTTAATAAAGATAAATTATCAAGAGTTTCGAATTAAAACGTAGGTCTTGGACCATGCATTTGGCTCTGATCGGCATAACGAACTAGGCCAAAGATGGCACATTTGTTAAGTGGACTATTTATGTGCCTTATCTTTTGACATGGACCGTTTGAGCTAGCAGAACATTTTTTATCACTACAATTTGTCCCCCACTCATTTATATGAGTTCCACTCGAATGAAACAGTAATTCGAGCTTAAGGCCAATCATATTATTTGTTGAGGGCATGCTTTGATCATCAGACGCACCATTTGATTATATAGTTTGGGGTGGTAGTAGAATTCGTTATGGTGATGGATGAAAATCATCCGACCATTAAAAATGTCATGGGATATTATCACACGCTTGTCTAACCATGCGATTTTATTGCGTAATTGGAAACCATGCGACATTTGGAAGAATAAGGTACTGCTTGTCGAGTCGTACGATTTTTTATACAGATTTTTGCATGTAAGCCGTTTGGTTTTCGATACTGTATGACTTGAAAGCTATTCAAAATGACATTTGGCCCAAAAGCCGCGACATGTTTTCGGCAAATTTCCGCACAACTCATCAAGTCACACGATTTTTTAGTATCGATCGCTTGAAAGCCGTTCAATTTTCAAAATCATATGGCTTGAAAATCGTTTTATTTGTAATTATGAAATTTTATTTATTCATATTATATAATTGCAACATAGATATATTATATAAAATATAATATATAAATATATACATTATTTTTACTACAACGCGGCTCCCATCGTGTGGCAATAATGACCACTTTTGCGGCATTAGTGACATGCCTCGTATAGATTAATTGTCAGCCGATAAATGTGCTCACTCAAAAAGGGAAAATTACCAATCCGTCTAAACCGTGTGATATGTCTTGTATAGAGTATTAGTCGGTCGATAAATATGTTCACTCAAAAGGAAAAATTATCGATCCGTCTAGACCGTGCGACGTGTCTTGTAGAGAGTATTAATCGGCTGATAAATATATTCACTCAAAAGGAAAAATTACCGGTCCGTCAAAACTGTTATACATGTCTCACATAAATATGTCTATCCGAAGGGTTAAATGCACCTATTTTGTTGATGATTTTGAACAAATTTGTGAATTCATTTATCCAAATTGTTTAGCATGTCAATTCTCACAACCTAAAGTTTCATCATTCATTTCTCAAGTGCCTTCAGTAGACTTCAAGGGGCCTCAAAGATTTTGGCGAGTTTCTCTCCTCCATTATTCTAGTTGTTGCCTTATTCTTGAGTGTTCTTCAAACATTTTTTCAAGTTCTTCGATGGTTGCATTGATTTTGATTTGGTGGTTTAGAGTTTGATCCATCATAGAGTGAGGTTGCTAGTGAATAATCATTTTTTTTTTTTACGAAAAATGGATTGGAGTGATTATTGTGATGTTCTGTACTGAATCTTGATCGAACTTTTGTCGATTGGAGGCGGAAGTAGATATAGAAATCTAGACAAAAACTCCTTGGTAGACAATTATACCAATTTGGATTGTCCAGACGGGCCAACACTAGCGGGGTTTGTTGGTGATCCGAGGATTTGCACATCTTATGTGATCGATCCAGAAAGTGTAGGTATTAATAGTGATCCGACCAATCCAAGTCCTAAGGATGGTTATTTTAGACATAGTTTTTTGTAAACAGAATCGGCCAAGTGCTAGTGATATCTTGTTTACTAAGAACATGTTGAGCAAGTTGATGGAGAATGACTTGATAAGAATTCGAGAAGCCTATGGTATTTCAGCATCCGTTCAACTTCGTTTACCATGGCAACATGAAAGAGTTTCATGGAATGTCCCAGACTGGATGTTTTCTATGAGTTGTCATTTAAAGATGACTTTCAATTTTCAATTCTTTACATGGTTGGGATGGTGCTAGAATATTTTGATATTGTACCTAGTCAACTCATACCTAATTCTTGGCGATTGTTCTGGCTCTCTAAGCCTTGACCGTGCGGCACGATATATTATTTGGCATGCCGGAGATGCTTCACAGTTGCTCTATAAGGGAGCATGACAGTGAGAAAAGGTCGATTTTCCTTAAATGTAAGGAAAAATACAAATTGATTGATGGTTGGACTTTCTTCGAGAGATAAGGTTGGAAATGCTCTTTTGTCCTTATGTCAGGCACTTTGATTCGACAGGGGAATTACTATTTCCTTTGAGCGTGGTCACGTGGTAAGTTTCGTAGATCACTTACTCTCAATGTGTTTTACTGATTCAAGGTTCTTATTTCATTTTCTTGCAGATCTTCACATTAACACATGACCCGTCGAAGGTTTGTTTGTGAAAGAGCTAATTTCTAAGATCTTAGCGATACCCAAGGATCAATGGGACTGCCAATTCCTTCTGTCTTTAGAGGTTCTTTCTTCTAGTAGCTTGACGATCATATTTCAACCGAACCACGAGGTATACCTTCCGGTTTTCCAAGATATACAATCCCTATTATAATAGCAAAGAGAGGTACGGAAATTCTTGGTAGTGATCATCCTTTGATCGATCTGCTTAACTTGACTGAATGTCAGATTGAAGATCGAATCATGTCAAGAGTTGTGGGATCTTCGCTTGATACTTTGGAAATGAGAATGGCGGAAAAGAAGTCTAAGAAGTTTTCTCATCTTACGACACTAGCGACACTCCAGTCTCATGTGATGATTTCTCGAGCCGGACTGGACTACTTGATGTTTCCTCATCGTTGATTGGTAAATGCGATCATCTGGGGCTATTGTCGACAAATGATGATTCGATCGTGCTTACCTTTCCCTTCTATTCATCTACATTATCTAATCTGAGGGTGATGGCGCTTGGTAAAGGTCTATTATTTTCTAAAAATCGAATGCGTTATGAGCAACTTAGTCTAGTAAAGGCAGCCAGAACATGATGGCTCAGATTTTCTAGGTATATTATTTTTCATGTACTTCATTATGGATAACCTAATCGGTTGACGCGAACTTATTTCATTGATTCTAGGGTTTGCAAGGCAACATTTTAAAAAAAAAACTAAGTTGTTAGATACGCCAAAAAGTACATTCATTGCAAGACGCAAATACTTCATTACAAGAGAAGTCGAAAGTTTGAGGGCTGAGAAGAAAGATACTGACTTGGCTATTAGAAAGAAGATAGATGAGCTAGCCGAGATGATTCGTGAGAAGCTCGTGTTGGAAGAGGAGCTTGCAAACTTGAAGAAATCTTATGGGGTTCAGATCGCTTCTTTAGAGGATCGCCAAGAGAATTTCTAGCTAGAAGTAGAAACAGCCACTAGAGCCTTTCTTATGAATGATTATAAGAAAGGTAAACATGTTAGTTGGGATGTGGACAAAGCAATTGCCGCTTATGCTGAATTGTGCTAAATGAAGACGGGGTTGCGTCCTATGAGGGAGTCAAAAATGTCGATGATGGGCAGACTTTATTCCCTTTGGTAGCACATTTTCCAACCGTGCTTTCCAATTGACATTTTCTTTCCGAATTATGTATCAGTATTTGTATGAGCATGTTTGAACTTGTGTCTTTCTAAATTATGTAATGTGTAGACTTACTAGGGTTGTGTGCTAGACTACCTAAAAACTTGATGAAATATAGAACAGTAGAATTTCATTCGAATTATAATGAAATCATGTACAAATTTATGATCATAATATTCAAATAGAAATCGGACTTACTTCCCAATATAAAAGATAAAATAGACTTACAAATGCATTTTTACATAGGATTCGATTAGTTCGATCCATCCGATATGGTATGTAATGTTATTGGTTGGCTTGAAGGCTATCTTAGTTCAAAGGTAACTGAGTCTTCGTTCGAATTGATATGATGATGATCGTAGGACCAAATTTGTCCGATGATTTGAAGGCAACCCTGTGGTTTCTTCATCCAGATAGCCTGATATAATCTAAATGGCCATCTTTATCGACCAGTTTCTAGATTCGAAATAATTTTTGGTGTCTGTACGGGATCTTTCTCCTCCCACGTTTGAGGCGAGGAAAGTGTTGATTTTTTATGAGTGATACATTTTTCTACTTGGTGAATCTTCTGAGAGCAAAGACAAGTACCCACTCACCTTCTTTGAAGGTTTTGGTTCTTACTTGTCGGTTGAAGTGTTGGGCAATTTGTTTTTGATATGCGACCGTACGAACCAATGCTTTTCTTCGTTCGTTTGCTAAATCTAATTCATGACACAATTCAACTTGATTTTGCTCATCATTTGTCCATTCATACCGAAATGTTGGAGTGTCGTTTATACTGGTATGACCACTTCCATGTCGTAAGCTAATAAGAAAGGAGTTTCGTCGATTGGTGTTTGAACGATGGTACGATAGGACCAAAGGACTCTAGGTAGCTCGTCTGCCCATTTTCCCTTGGATTCAGATAGTTTTTTCTTTAACGTTTTCATGATAGTCTAGTTGGAAGATTCGGCTTGACCGTTGGCTTGGGGATACCGTAGAATGGAGAAGTTTAGCTTGATATTCCACTCTTTGCAGAAATTTTGAAACCCATCGCTTATGAATTATGACCTATTGTTGGTGGTTATTTCTTTTGGAACTCCAAACCTACATATCGATTTTTTTCAGATAAATTGGATAGCTTTGCGAACATGTACTTTTGAGTGCCTCAGCTTCAATCCACTTCGTGAAATAGTCCGTGACTACTAGCATGAAGACTCGTTGTCCTGGAGCAGTTGGAAGTTTTCTGATAATGTCGATTCCCAATTTCATGAAAGGCTAGGGTGAAAGAATATGGTTGAGTTGTTTTAGTGGGAGATGAGAGACATTAGCGAATCATTGACATCAATTACACTTTTTGACATTATTAAAAGAGTTAGCTCGCATTGTTGGCCAATAGTACCCAGTGGTAAGTGCATGCTGCTAAGCTTCGAGCTCCTGAGTGATTGCCACATTCTCCTTCGTGAAGTTCGGCTAGGACATATTCGACTTCAACTATAATACAAAATCTGGCATTCTTAACCTTAGTTCGTCGAGCTTCATTCTTGTCAGTGGTAGTTCGTCGTTTTAGAGGTATCTAACAATCAGCATCAGCCAAGATTGTTTTTCCATCAAATGAAAACTTTTGGTTTCAACCGAGTTTTAAATCGTTGGCCATTGCATGTAGGCCATCAGAAAAACTTTGCTTTGTTCCATATTCATAGCTGCTCCAAAGCTGGCTGCACATCTGCTTAGATGTTTTCGATCTTTAGACTTGGGTGATTTGGTACTCATCAAACTTGCTACAGAGCTGTTTGACTAACCCTATGTAAGATGTCATCTTTGCATCTTTGGCTATGAAGGTGCCTTGTATCTAGTTTACAATAAGCTGAGAATCGCTACGGACATTTATTCGAGTGACTCCTAATTACTTTGCCAAGATCAGTCCAACAATGAGTGCTTCATTGTTAGTTGCCTTAAATCACACCTGACCACCTATTCTTTCTGCTCTCTTTCTAGTGATGTTAAGATGATGCCAATGCCTGTACCATTGATGTTCCTTGATTCGTTCACCTGGAGCATCCATGTGCCTATCAATGGTCCTTCCATCAAGCAAAGAAGTTCCTTTTGGGTTAGGACCTGAGAATTAGGAGTGAAATCAATGATGAAATCTGCAAGTATTTGAGATTTTACGGTAGTATGGGGTACAAAGGAAATATCATATTCACTTAATTTGAAAGCCCATTTGGTTAGTCGTTTGGATAAGTCACGCTTGTGGAGTATCTCTTTCAGTGGGAGCATGTTACGACAACTATTGAATGGCTCTGGAAGTAAGGCCTTAGCTTTCAAGCTGTGCTAATAAGTGACAGAGCTAATTTTTCCAGTTGGCAATAGCCGTCTTTCCATCTAGTAATGTCTTGCTTACATAGTAAATGGGGAGTTTCTTTCTTTTTTCTTCACGAACCAAAACTGCACTGACAGCCATCTCCGATGCCACCAAGTACAGGTAAGTTGTTCTCCATTTTTTGGTTTTAACAAGAGTGGAGGTGAAGTTAAGTATTGTTTGAGTTGCTGAAGCGCTTCTTCACATGCCTAAGTCCATTTGATTTTTTTTCCTCAATATGTTATAGAGTTTCTAGCATTTATCGGAAGATTGAGAAATGGGCCTATTAAGAGTTGCAAGTCTTCCAGTAAGTCTTTGAACTTCCTTAATGCAAGTTGGAGATGAAATGTTAATGATTGATTGGATTTGATCCGGGTTCGCCTTGATTTCTCTTTGGGTTACTATGTAACCTAGGAACTTGCCAGGGGATACTTCGAATGAACACTTGGACGGATTGAGTTTCACGTTGTAATTCTTTAGAAACTCAAAGGATTGCTTCGGTGGTCTATGTGTAGCTTTGCAATCAAGGATTTTACTAGTATGTCATTGACGTAGACTTCCACGAACTTTCCGAGTTGATCAACGAACATACAATTCACTAACCGTTGATATGTTGCTCCAACATTTTTTAGCCCAAACGGCATGACCTTGTAGCAAAATGTGCCTTGCTCTGTCCTGAAAATAGTTCTCTCTTGGTTAGTTCGGTCATCAAAATCTGGTTGTAACATAAAAAAGGCATCCATAACGCTTAGAAGATCATATCCAGCTGTCGAGTCGACCATCATGTCGATATATATAAGTGGAAAGATGTCATTTGGACATGCTTTGTTCAAGTCTGTAAAATCGATACAGACTCTCCACTTATCATTCTTCTTTTTTACAACGACGACATTAGTGAGTCAATCTAGGTAACAGATTCTCGTATGGAGCCAGCTTCTATAAGTTTTCATACCTCTTCATTGATAATGCAGTTTCGTTCGGGAGCGAATATTCTTTGCCTCTGTTTAATTTGTGCGTCATTATCTCTGGGTCAATACTAGTCATGTCTGTGTGAGACCAAGTGAAACAGTTATGGTGTTCCATGAGAAACTTGACAAGACATTACCCGAACATTGGTTCTAACCTTGCCTCTACTTGAGTTTTGTATTCCGGAAAGTCGGGGTGGATCTATAACTCATCTACCTTTTCTACATCCGGATGGTCTGGAATGACGAGCTGCAATTGACTAATTGCTATAAAGGACATTGGTCAAAGTGGAGTGAATTCTGGTACCAATCTTTAGAATCTTTCGATCACCATGATTCTCATTTATTCCGCATTTGGTAGGAAAATGGAGTACTTTATGAAATGTCGACAGTACAACCTTCATTTCATGGATCCAGGGTCTATCCAAGATAACGCTATGTTGATGGACTATCCATTACGAGGAATCGAGTGTGGAGGTTAACTCCTTTTGCATAAACAAGCAGCATGATCTCACCCAAGTTTTAACCTTTTGTACATCTAAAATATGCTCGTGACTCTATGGTGTATGATGCTTTTGCAGCCTTTGAAAAAAAGGAGTGTACAATAAACTTATCTCTTTAATAAAGTCTAACACATAATTGACGTAGCCTAAAAAGCACTGTAAACTTAACTTATCTAGAATTTCATCAGAAAACTTTTCTTTGAATTCTAGACTTCTTTGAATTGGAGTAATGGTTCCTAAATGTATGTAATGACCTAAGAACTTAATGCGTGTTTGACAAAGAACAACTTTCTTGGCTGATATAGCTAAACCACTATTCTTAATGACATGAATGAATTTATTGATATGTTTGAAATGTTGTTCTAAACTTTCAAAAAATATTAGAATATCATCAATGTACACAATAATGAAATTTTGAAAATGACTGAGCATATCATTCATAATCTTTTGAAATACTGAATGAGCACTTTTGAGACCGAATATCTAGTCTCCAGCGAAGTTGTTGGTTGGCCAGTGCAAAACGAGATGCCTGGAGAGAATTCGAGTACATAATACACTAATTGTTATTAACATCAATTTTAGTTAAAGCTCTGATCAAATTAGTTCTCACAAATGCTTAACATCCCTTTTCTTGCAACATATCCTGAAAAAAATCTGTTGAATAGGTGTAAATGAGAATAGTCCAACTTATGTGGGCTCCCATCGGAGCTGGTAAAAATGGTCAGGAGGTAGTCGCGATTTACGCACATAAAATGGGAAAGTGCCTGAAGGTAGAAGCTTAATAACTTGTAGTCGTGATTATCGCTGGAGGACTTCAGGCTCGAGATGGAGTTTGCAAGTGTCTCCAAATTCAGGTTAAATGCGAGAACAAAACAAAGCGACCAACAAAATGGTTAAAGATGTTGGAGCTTAAGAACTATAAGGGGAAGAAACATGAAGACACGAGACCGATTTTTGGATTTCGGCCAAAGCTCGTTCAATTCTGCACCTTCTGTTTGGTCAGAGTGTTCAGATCAAAGCTCATCATCTAGCATATTTGCAGCCCCTGTTTGAATAGCGTATGCAAACAAAAAATGAATGTATTTGGCTGCTAAAAGAATAGAAGAAGGAAAGAGTAAAGTGGAAAATACATTCAATTGGGTGGTTGAAATATTGATGGGGTAAAAATGTAATAAAGGGAAATGAGAAAAATCTCTTTTCAGCCTTCCATAGCGGTCCAATTTTTTTAAAAATGAGACCAAAATTTCCTCCAAATAGGCACTCATTTTGAATTTCAGTGTGTTTTCATGACATGATGTAATGTCCCGACCCGCATGGATCGAAACGTCACTAGATTAACTTTACTTTATCCATAGACCATAAACTTAATAATTAACTATACTTTTAGTGGAAAGTATAAAAATTTATTTTAAGAAATTTAATTCTAAATTACATCATTTCCTACTAAGGGATTTTCTAATAATTTCTTAGAAATAAAGTCACATTATTGACGTGAAATGAAAAATAAATATTACTGCTTTTGTTTTTTTTCTCAATGGTAATTTCAAAAATAAATTCGTTCACATAGCTATCAACCCTAAAATTTCATGAACTTTTATAGTAAGGTAGAAAATTCTTTATATTATGACATATCCAAAAAGCAGCTTTCTTCGGCAACATATGAGGTTTTAAAATATTTTTCAAAACCCCATAGCGTTTCGATTTAGAAGGTGGTTCAACGCAATTTACTTAAAGTGACATATAAAATTCTACAAACGTCGGATCAACATGATTTTGACTTTATTCAGTAGTTTATCCATGAAGCTATCAAACACCACTAGCTTTGTCCAAAAATTCTAAGTAGCGATTGAGTTACGAGTTTTTAAATCCAAGGGCAGAAGCTGAAAACAACAACACTATCCAATACCATTTACTTTAAGGGACATGTAAAATCCTACCAACATCGGATCAACATGATTCCAAGTTTATTCAATAGCTAACCTATGAGGCTATCAAACTCCATTGATTTTATCGAAAAATTTCGAGTAACAATTGATTTATAAATTTTTGGATTCCAAGGCAGAAGCTAAAAATTTAAATAAACAACAATACTAAATCGCTAACACTTTCTTTTGTGGTAAATGGTAACTTGTAAGTTAATTTCTATAACATATAACTACTTTTAAACATAACTTATTCATAAAAATGTTCTTAGAATAGTTCCACATATGATGTTCTTAGAAATCTGTTTAAAAAGAATAACATAAATGTTGCATATTCGAATTAAAAACGTTAAGTCACTAGCTTCTCCATGGCATGTTGCATCATCCTCTACCATCATCCACGCCCCAATCATATCAAATTAACCTGTAAGAGGGGAAGTAACCCATAAGCTTGAAATTCAATAGATATCATCGATGCATTTCGTTATCAAATTAGAAATTTCGAACTGTAGATTCATACCATCATACGTAGAGGGATTTCTGGCAAAATTCGATTTCTATAGCATTATCATAACATGTAGAACTGAAGAATGATCATTTAAACTATACTAGTGCCGAAGCATCGTACCTGAAAGTTCCGATTATCAAACTTTTAACGAAAAATCGTAATTTGAAACGAAATAACCACTTTCACATCTACCTTCGTTTAAAAGCTTTTGAATGTATAGAGTTGCATTATGGTAAAGTAGAATAATCCATATTGCATTATACACACACGTTTCACATAAACATTGCTTTAATGGGTGAATTATTGAATTAAATAGCACCAAGAAATGCAACAAAAAAAAGAATATAACATAAACCATTTTAAATTCCTTGAATTGATGGCTGCAAACATTTTTTTTAGAATTTGGTTCATTTCCTTCAAGTCAAAATACACATACATGTATGGCATTAATTGGAATGAAATCTACATTCCAAAAACACACATACACATGGCATGTCTTCAAAGTGCCCCAATAGGAGGCCACCATGTGACGATTCGGTCAAAAATTTAGTAACCCATTATGTTACCATAGCAAAGTCCATGCAATATATATCATACCAATTAATGCATTGACTATTTAACAAAATTGTGAAAGTTTTGACCTTGTTTTATTTATCTTTTTTAAAACTTATAATTCAGTCCCTTAAAAAAAAAAAGGTGTACGCAAATCAAATCCTAAAATATTTACTATACTAAATTTTCAACATCGGGTCAAATATTTGGGAAACGTTCGATTCCATCCAACATTATACTTTATAGAAAACATGCATGATTGTTTTTGAACTTTCATGACATCAAAATTATTTAAGACAAATCGAACTAGTATTGGGCTTTCATTTCTTATGTGGGCCAAGCATAAGGTTCGTCTATGGGCTAGGCTCGTAGTGTTAGATCATCACATGAACAAAGTGGGAAAATATAGAAAAAAAAATATGAGTCCAGTTTCATTTATTTTTTGGGCTTCTACACATGACCTAAAATATAGTGATTTTTAAAACAATTAACTAAAAAACACGCAATCTATAGAAAACATTTGACTAATTTTGGACTTAAGGACATATTAATTAAACATCAGTACTATGTAAATTGAAAGTTTTCAACTTTTGTATCGTCTAGATGGTAATTCATAGATCGCATACATTGCGGATGCTCTCAAGTCTACATTGATAAAAATATTACCTCTTCTTATGTAGGCAAATTTGCAAAATTTCGAAGTTTTGTGGTCAAATTGAAACTAATGCTAAAAATTGGAGGCAAAATTTGAAATTTACATTTACAGTAACAGATGAAAACCAATCAGGTAGGGGAGATCTGCAGAAAAGCACACGGAATTTTGAAGAGAGAGAGAAGGAAAATCAAAGAAAATGGGAATCAGATTCATTTTAATGGTGAACAAGCAAGGGCAGACCCGTTTGGCTCAATATTATGAATATCTAACCCTAGAAGAACGCCGAGCACTCGAAGGTGAAATCGTCCGCAAATGCCTTGCCCGCACTGAGCAACAGGTGTGCGTTTATTACAAATGATGTGAATAATGTAAATTATATTTAGTACCACTTCCTTCGAATTCTATCTTCCTTCTAATTCTGTGCAAAAGACCATTTTTTTATACTTATTTATTATGTGCTGAAAAAATTATTGTTAAATTAGGATATCTTGCTGATTAGATTAGTAATATGAATATGAGTTAGTGAATTTTTAATTTATTCTAAACGTGGATAATTTAATTTGGTGATGAGATGTAGGAACTTAGTGGATCAAATTGTTGATTATATAGCTGCCCTAAATTCGATCTCATGCACAATCCTGTGCCAAAAAGCAGACTTTTGATTATTATTGCAGAATTTTCTTGTTCGTGGGGGTGTAAATTACGATATCCCCGTTAATTAGATTAGTAATATGAACCCGAGTTAGTGAATTTTTAATTTATGTGACACAGGTTTGCTTTAATTTGGTGATAAGTTTTAGGAACTCAGGTGGATCAAATTGTCGATTGTATGGATTTAAAATTTCAATATATGGTGAAAGCATTGATATCCAACATAAAAAAAATACTAGTCTTAAGCTAGCATGAACATTAAAGTTGTACTTGGAGACATTTAATCCAGAGTTTCCTAATTTTTGTTCTCAAGAATTAAGTTGAAACTCAATTGAAGCCTAACCATGGTGTCAAGTGGACAGCGATTGCATGGTAGAACATATGGAGAAATGCATGGATTACTTTCTAGGAAAATTGCCGTCAGAACTAGCAATTTCGATCCAAAGTAGCCATATTGAAATTCTTTGCCCGAAAAGCGACGATCAATAGATATGTTTTAACTTTTACTGTACTTCTTTTCTGGAGGAAATTTTCTCCATTTGCTACAATCTGATTAAGTTTTCTACTATCTTAGGTTGAGTCTACATGGTTTAAGATGTTTTATATTCATGTTGACAATATAGATTTAAAACCTCAACTAGTGGCCATGGCTGATTGTGTACTCACAGATGATCTGTATTTGTTGTACAGTTCTGCTCGTAAGCAGTAAAAATACACCAAAGCTTATTAACTGAATATTTTTCCCTTCAGTTGCAAAGTTAAGTGGACAATCTGAAAACTACCGTTTTTAGTTTTTTGATAAATAGGTGTTAAAACTGAATCAATTTGTGCTATTACTAGGCTATGGCTTCTTGTCCTGTCTTCTCATTCATACGACTTGTTTCTTTTTATATTGTTTTTATATTATTTGCTTAATTTGAATGGTGGAAAGCTTGGGGACCTTTAGACAACCAGTTGGTGTCTTTTTCTTTTATTATTGAAGATGCTAAGCTGTTTGTGGACTGTAATGTTTTATTGTGATTGTTTACTTAGGGCGTGTGCGGTAGAGATTAAAATCGGATTAAAATTAAAAAATTAGCTGTTGACTTTTATTAGACGAGTGAGATCCAATAATAGCTATATTTTCAATTTTAATTGGATTTTAATCACTCCCAAACATGCTCTTATTCTTTGAACAGTGTTCGTTTGTCGAGCATCGGAACTACAAAATTGTGTATAGGCGCTACGCATCGTTATTTTTCTTGGTTGGAGTAGACAATGAAGAAGTAAGTCCTCCTATCTTGAGATATCCTCTATAAATAAAATCTCTTGTGTATTCAATATCATGCCTCTTTCATCGTCAGTAAACTTATATACTGTTGGAAACAACATATTGCATGCTTGAAATAAAATTTACCCAGCAAGTTTTTGGTCCTCACTTGTTTATTTTGGGTCAAACACTTTGTAAGATCACTCAGCTGGACAGCAATCTCTCTCACTCCATTAATTTTAAGACAGTACTCAAATAAAAAAATTGGGGAAGGAAATGCTGTGGACATTGTAAATTGCATTGCAACTTTCAAGTACAAAGTAGATAAAGCTGACCATGACTGTTTCTTCTAGAGGAAGATATAACCCACATTTGACTGCTACGATAAAGTGGATCTCTAATCATGTAGACCTATATGATGATTTTAGCTATCTCAAAATGTCTTCTAGCCAGTTCAATGGTAAATAGCTTGGATACAATTAACTACACCTATATGATATGTATAAGATTAAGTTATTAGAGTACAACCTACTAGATATAAATTATTAAACCAACCATCTTTGATTTCTTACATAATGAGCTTGAATCTCTTCAGTTGGTGCTTGCCTTATGCCTAGCTAGCTTAGTGATTGCATATTAAAAAAAAATGTTATTGCCACTGCACGATCACTTTAGTGATTGCATATTTAAACCTTTGTCTTTGCCACTGCTCTATCACTTGATTCTTGGGTTAACATTTTGGAGACATTTGTTTATGGATATGTGAATGTTCTGAAGAAGCTCTTTTAATGGCTACTCAACTTGAAAGAAGACCTTGCTACTTCTTTACTTGTTTCATAGCATTTTTGGCTAATCTTTAAAAGTTCACTTATAAGTAAATAAGTTTGTTTTGAAGTAAATAATTTTTTATTTGTCCAAGTCTCGAACAAATTTGTTATTTAGTCGGTTAATTGTTACTTTAAAAAGTTAAGTTATCCAAACATGTTTGGAAGTAACTTTTACTCTCTTAAAGCTGTGCCAAACATGCTCTATTGTCCATATTGTTGCCGTGTGAATGTAATAACGTCCATCGTGAATACTTTGTAATAAACTTTTCTGCTTTCTGAATGAATTTGATTTTGCAGAACGAACTTGCAATTTTGGAATTTATCCACCTACTAGTGGAAACTATGGATCGTCATTTTGGCAATGTGGTAAGTTTCTGACTATGGACAATTCATAAAACAATTTTTTCTTCGTCTTCGTCTTCGAATTCGAAATTTGTTGGAACTGTGAATTATGACTTTGCAGTGTGAGCTGGACATAATGTTTCATTTGGAAAAAGCACACTTCATGCTGGAGGAAATGGTGATGAATGGTTGTATTATTGAAACCAGCAAGGCTAATATTCTAAGTCCAATACAGCTGATGGACAAAGCATCATAATCTGTTAAATTTGATCTGTTTGGAGACTCTTCTATGACTATGTTTTATAATTATTTGAATGTCATTTGTACTTGTGTCATTCGAAAAACATTTGAGATTTCTTGATTTTATATTGGAAGATAATTTTGAAGTTAATTAGAGCTGTAATGGACCAGTTTACAACCTACCCGGTCGAATAATAGGTAAGGACTAGCCAAAGCAGGAGAGAACTGGGTGAAAACCCATCGGGTTTGGTACCTTCTAATAGGGTATCTTCAAAATATTAAGAAACAATATCTTACATCCTCCAAGCTTCATGACAATATTGTAAACACCACATTACGTATAAAAAACAATACTAACCTTTCCTATATCTAATTCGAGTATTATCATATACATTTCTCAACTACTTTTTGGGCCATACTTCATTGAAATTGAGGTTATATAACTTGCATGCCTTGTGAAAAAAGTATGGAAATTTCTGCCGCCACCAAGCTCAAACAGTGAAGGAGGTGTACAGAAGCAATGGCAAGGAGTGATTAGTCTCTTTGCTGGCGATAACTCCAACCCGATGGTAGTCTATCGTGAGGCAGTAGTGGTAATGATGACATAAAATGGAAATTAGAATCAATCTTGCTACACAAACATAGACACTTGATATAATTTTAAAACAGGGACACGTGTCAAACATTCATTGAACAGTTATCCAGTTTTGTTAATTGTCTTTGTTTGAGTAACTTAATTGAATTAGGATTCAGAATCAGTATCCCCAAGTTCCATAGTGGTGTTGATAAGTACGAGTATTTAGATTTGATTTATGTGGTGGAAAAACGATAATGCTATTTAGTACTACTAGTTTTGCAACGTTAGTAAAAATAACCCTAAGTGCCATTAAATAAAAGATACAACTAAATAAATCACATAATTTTACCCTCAATTGAACTTATTGCATAATATCATATAGACGAGTGCAATAGCACTACTGGTATTAGAAAATATTATGGGGAGGAAGAACTCCGGGAATGTGAAGAAGTGCAAAAAGGTGTTTTGCTCATGGGTAAGTGTTTTCGGGGCTATATATCGGTATGTTGGCAGCAAAAGAATGCAAACTGGATTTGTTTCAGCAAAGAGAAGATCACGACTGGAAAAGATCGAAGAATTTCTGGACACCATCGGCGGCTCCAAAATATGCGGCAATGAACTCGTTCAGTTGAGGAATGCACCATATAGTTTTTTTCGATTTTTAGTAGTAAATGAACTGACTGAGACAAGACCGATTAAATTCCAAGTACAATGGCTAGTAAAAGTGGGATAAAGATGACTGCATTTGCAAAGGCCACTTCTGCAATGCAATGTCCGATGCACTCTTTTATCAGTGAGGCCTTTAGTTAGTGGTGAGGTAATGATTCCATTGAGAGTGGAACTTGCAGGATTTCAGCAAGATTCAAACCTTGCCCTTGGATCAAACGAATCTAAGTCAGCCACTTGAATTTCATTTGGCTTATATATACATGCTTTATTTCATTTTAAAGACAGAGGGAACCACATGTAAGATTGTGGGATTTCACTTTATAATTGTAAAAAGTTCTCTTCGAATATAAAGAAAGCATTTTCCTAAACTGTTATTGTGTTCCATTTCCTCTACATTTCTGTCTTTGTTCCTTAGTCTCGCTTGATGATTACGTAACCTCAAAAGATTTAAATTTGTGGTTTACATAGGCTGACTTAGTGTGCTTGCAGGGGGCACGAACTTGAAAACGTTAAGCCGTGTTGTGCTTGGAAGTTATTGACAAAAATGCTAGGTCCGTGACAGTTTTTGAAGATGATGAAAACTAGAAGCTTCTTGAAGATGGCAAATTTCTCTTCATGGGAAATTCTTTCACCGCATCCATCCAAGACAAATGAGATATCAAGTTGGAGTTCACTTCTTGAAAAACCATCTCTATAACTGATGTGTATATCATGTACTTTGTCCTGGAAGCTTGCTCCAAGATCTTAAAAAACGGTGATTTTCAGGTCCAGTTTCATGTGATCTTTCTCTACCAAACAACCAATCCAAACGACTTCAACTCATAACCAATATATTCACCTCGATTGCTTTTCTATCTCACCCACAGAAGACAAGATAATGGTGATGATTTGTAGGCCACAGAGGCACGGGAAAAACAATGAAAGAAAGCAAGAGAAGAGACCAAAATACACAAAGAAGGCACCACTTTTTCTCTCCATAGGCAGCCAATTTCCACTCAAAGAGGCAGCCACATTTTTCCCTAATGTCATACACAAATCACATACACGGGGCTAGGTTTAAAAGCAACATATATAGGGATATGTACTTTAGTTGTATCAATAATAAGGTTAAATGAGCCAAGATTCAAAACTAACCAATAGGTAAATATATATGGGCCATGAGTAACATTAATATCTTAAGCTACTTTTAATGGTCCACGTTGTTTTCGGGTCGAGCTTTTGAATTTGGTTTTTGGTAATAATTTCACTCATCGGTCAATGCCTATGAAATTCAATCCAACGTTTACATCATAGCTCGAAAGTCATTGGTATCAAAATCCAACAAATCTCCACATTGATATCAACCTGCAAGCAATCAAAGTACAAAGTTAATACTTGCATAATCAAGGGCAAATGTCAAATAAATACTCAAGTAGAAGCAGATAATCACAGTAAACAATCAAGAACAAATAATCATGTAATGAAGATATAACATAGGATTAGGGGTGGACGTGGGTTGGGTTCGGTCGGTTTTTCCCCCAACCCATACCCAACCCAACATGGTCGGTTTGGCATAAATTCAACCCAACCCAACCCATGTAAAGATTGAAACCCAACCCAACCCAACCCAACCAAATGTCGGTCGGGTTGGGTGGGTTGGTCGGGTTAGGTTGGGAGTTGTGACGACCTATCAACAAACATTAAAGTCACCAAAGTACTAAATTTAAAGCAACATTAATATATTGCGTTAAAGAGAGATGTATTGGAAGAGAGATCTCATCCAAAATCACAACCAATGTTGATGATTTGGTGAGACGACGCCCGCCACGTGAGAGATATGATGGAAGATATATTAGGATTTTTTTTTTGTCTTTCACTTTTTTTTTTTGACCGGGTTCTCTTTCTTTTATTCTGTTTTAGTTTGACAAAGTTTTTTAGTTTTTTAATTAGCGGTTCGGGTTGGATGGTTTTTGTAGGGTTGGATGGGTTAACCCACAACCCGACTCAACCCGACCAACTTAACCTTGCAAACCAACCCAACCCAACCCAAGAAAAAAATAGCAAAAATCGACCCAACCCGGTCGGGTTGGGTTAGGTCAGGCGGGTTGATCGGGTTGGACGGGTTTTTGCCCACCCCTACATAGGATAATCCACATGTCTTTTCAAAAGATGTTCATGCAAAACAATAGATTAACGCTAAATTAATCAATCAAACGGTCAAACAAATTCAACAAATGTATAAATGACCTTACAAAAGATCTCATCACACTTATCCCATCTCATTTTGTGTTGCTTACACCTCGAGAATACATATCTTCTCTCATCACCCACCATGCTCACTAGATTGATCACTCAACTCATGTCTAACTGGTAAACCTCTATAGATCATAAGTTCTCGGGATAATCTTCTTTCACCACGTCAATTTTTTCAACCTAAGTGAATAATGTGTCTCCACATGATAGAAGTACCTCTCTCACACTCCACCCGATCAAGATCTTCATAGAGTATTTCAACATTTAATCACCTCTCCACTCGTGATCCAAATGTCATACTCTACATCCCTGGTACATACTACCAATGTACCACTAGACATCTATACTCCACATTACCAACATACATACATCACATGCAACAAATTACACCAAGTAATCATATAACTTTCAAATTCACGCAAATGCATTTATCAAACACATTGAAATGCAATATATAATCATGCAACATAATCAAGCAATCACACACACGTGAAATAATTACACACAGATGCACATGCAATAACTATGTTTAATCTCAATAAACCTCACTAGGGTCATCACTCGACCCTATAGCCACATTCGCATCCCCTCTCATCTTACAATTTTGCTTATCCTTATTCTTAGGACAGTCCCTCACAAAGTGTCTGACCTACCACAGTTGAAACACCGCTTACCACCAGACTTGGGTCAACTCTTGCCCTTTTTACCACTCTCATCACTCTAGTCACTACTCGAATCACTATAATCTTGAGTTTTACTCAAATTCATCTTATTAAACTTCATTTTACTCCTTATCCTATGTAATTCACCACTCCTCTTATCTTATTTTTCAGCATTAATTTCCATCTCTTTACTTCTAAGAAAATCAATGACAATCTCAAGTGTTAAGATGTCTCTACTATACTTAATCGCACTCTTAACCTCCCTATATAAGTCAAACATAGAATTAAGCAAGATAATGACCTTATATGTTTCAGGCACTTTCTCATCACAATTAACAATGGCTTGAACAATTTCGTTAAAAACAACCAATTTTCATCAAAATCATTTGAAGAATCCATTTTAAAACTGAATTTTTTTTTTGAATAGATACAATTTTTATGAATACACTTACAATTATAAGTTCTCCAACTTTTTCAAAGTTCTTCAGTAGAATTAAGTTTTTAAACTTTTCTCAAAACAGTGTCAGATAGTTATAAAATAATTGAAGTGTAAGCTAGCTCATTGTATTCTTCTTTTTGTGCTTATGTTAAATTTGCAGAAAAATTGCCATCTATGATTTTTGAAACTTTTTATTGAACCAAAATTCCCTTAAGCTTTTGTTTTCCAATTGAAAAATCATATTTTCCATTAAAAATTCTAACTTGGAAATGTGAAGATATCTTGAAAAAATAGAACAATTAAAGTGTACAAATAAGTCACACAAAGTACTCCAGTTGTAGTTTACACTGTTTTAGATTCACAGGATTTTGTGAGATTCACGATCTAAAATCAAGGGAATATTCAAATAGGCCAGGTCCATGTATTCTGACAAAATAATCAATGCAAAAATTCAAATTCTTACGCAATGTAGTTTCATACAACGAGTAAACGACAATTAAAGCACAAAATCAATTATCAACTTGAAATCAAAACCAACACTTCACATATGACAAATAATTCCTAAATTCTAGCACAAGCAGTGGTTACCCCACATGGTAACCCCAATTCTATTGTCACTCCGCACGATAACTTGCTAATGCTGATATTTAAATGGGATAAACCAATATACCAGAGTGGACCAATTTGAAACGTAAATAACGAGAGATGCGAATTTACCACTTTAGAGCCACCACTATTTGCCCTAAAATCTCCAACAATCGTAGAAATCAACTAACCATGATCAAATCTCGAATGAGCAAAGGACAAAATCATCCATATTTCACTGTATAACCTGAAACAAAAAACTAACACCAAAACATTAAAAATGATGTTAGGAACAATATGTTAGAAGAAAACGTTGTTGAATTCCTCTTCATACGCCTCTTCGAAGGCTAACAGTTTTTGAGCGTGGCCTCCATGCGCCTTCGCCGACGATCACGCGTCTGACCATCGAGATCACTCCACATGCACGTCATGTAGGTGGTCTCCATTTCACCAACCGATTACTGGCTTGGCTAAAAATTGTACAAATGGATCCAATCAAATTAAAGAAAAATTGGACAGGATCATTTTTTATTTTCTGCCATTTTTTGATTTGTTTTTGGTTAGATTTTTACTGGAAAATCACCACCTAGGAGCTCCGATACCAATTGTCATGGAAGCTCATTCCAAGATCTTTGGAAACAGTGATTTCTGGGCTTAGTTTCACGTTACCTTTCTCTACCAAACAACCAATCCAAAAGGCCCCAACCCACAACCAATATATTCACCTCGGTTACATCTCACCTACAAATGACAAGATAACATTGATGATTTGTAGGTCACAAAGGCAAGTGGAAAACAACGGAAGAAGACAAGAGAAGAGACTAAAATACGCAATGAAGCCACCGATTTTTCTCTCCACAAAGGCAGCTGATTTCCACTCAAAGAAGCAGCCATGATTTTCACTCATCGGCTAATGTATATGAAATTCAATCCGACGTTTACATTGTATTCCGGATTCATTGGGTATCAAAACCCAACATACTTGATATTAGGAAAAAAAATTGTGAAAAAAAGTTAAATAAGTTCGGTTTTTTAAGCTTGTATTTTAGTCTAAGAAGTTAGTGTTGTCCAAGTGAGATTTATTTGTGTAAAAAGGATTTTAAATTGATGTTAGAAATACTTTCCTTAATGGATCACTAGATAACGAGATATATATGGAGCAACTGTAATGGTTCATATTATCTAGACAATAGAAAAAGGTTTACAAGTTGATCAAGTGCTTGTATCAACTAACAATGACATGAGAATTTGATAAAGTCATTGTAACAAATGGATGTAGGATCTATGAATCAATTAAATGTCTGTAAAGCATATTTAGAGGGTGTTTATTGTAGATTAAAATTAGAGTTTTAGTTAATTGTGATAGAAATTTTGAAATGTGTGGTTGAAAAGGCACATGAAAGATGTGGTTAATATTAATTGTTTGACTTTGACTTGGATTAAAATTGAATTTTAATCCTGACCAAACATGGGCTTAATGTACATCGACTTTTCATAATTAGTCTATATATGGATGAAATGTTTGTATTTGGATCTGATCTAGGAGAACAAAAGACACTATTACACTTACAAATTACGTGACATCGATTATTCATTGGATTAGGATTATTAAATTAAACAATTTGACCCATTTACATATTTCTATATATATGTGAGTTTCATTCACAATAAGGTATGTTCTTTAATCCTATCCAAACTCCATCTCTCTCTCTTTATCTCTCGTTTGACCGTTAACTTGACTGTCGGAGTGCAAATGGTCGCCGAACCATTTTCTCAACCGACAGCCTTTGCCTCTTAACAGGGTGTTCAGTGTGCAGGTGATGCCCACATAGAGGGATATGGCCGAGATTCTGTTGACGTATTTTTTAAGGTCAACAGATTAACGCCGTCTGTGAGAAATTGTACATTAATCATGTTATCACTACTTCAAAAAACTATTGGAAATGAAGATTTTTTTCTGGATAATTTTCTACCAAAAAATAGCGAAGACAGCAAAAAATAAAAATGAAGGAGGCCACTTGAAGCATTTGCAAATTTCCTTTAAAAAAAAAGAATTTTCCGGCGAAGGGTTGAAAAATCCGCAATGAAAAATGGCTAGTTATGAGTTGAAGAACGTACCATGAAAGGGTATACTACAAGCAAAATGGAAAAAGGGAATTTTTCGACAAGGAATTTTTAAACTAAAAATCAAACCGAACAACAACGAGAATCAGTTATTGGAAGAATTTGAAAAATTCTAGCGTTAGTGAAATTTTTCGACGAGGATCTGCCATGAAAAACGGCTGCAACAAGCATATCTAAAAATAAAAAACTTCATCTCTTTAATCTCAGGCAACCACCACAATCAAGAAAATGGGGGTATATTTATCCAATAAATATCCACAAAAAGGTTTTTCCAATAGAATTTACTATCATGCGTTGTTGGAGTGTTACCGAATTTGGTGGGCTTATGAAAGGAGAGTTGAAGAATGCAAAATAAGCCATTTGCTTGGCTAGCGATCATCTTCTCAAAGCCACTACTTATCCTAAAACCATTTTATGTCAAGGTTTTCACATGTGCTCATTTAAACTCTAGTCCTGACACTTAATCCCGACAAAGAATTATTTGTTTAGACTTCTGCACCTGGGTTTATTATTGCATCTGTTAGACACCATTGAAGCAGCCACTTATCTCATGAAAAATTCCAGAGACCACCGTCGAGGTAACCACCACTGCAGTATAGTCAACTTTTATTTTGATATGATGGTGGCGTGTTTGCACAAAAGGAATTCAACTTTTGCAAGCTGTGTTTGTCTGATAATTGAAGGTTAATTGTGCACAACACGTGCTCGAATGCTTCATATAGAATATCATTTGTTGACGACTATGGTTCTTGCCTCATGGCATTTTAGCCTCTAGAGGCAGCTTTATGGTGGTGCTACGAAGGCAGTCGCCTTATATATCTAGCAACAAAAAAGCCTCGAGTTCATGCACGTGGACTATTGTATGGCACAAGTGTTCGACAGAATGCGTGAATGAAATTTATTGAAGTTATGAACAATCAACTCCAAGTTTCCAACCTCCGTTGCCTTCATCGCCATGCTTAGTAAAAATGGACATTGATGAATGCGTAGCTTTTGGAAAATGTCAAGGTTGTGTCCTAGTAAAAGGCCCATCGATCATCTCAATTGCTCAAGACGAGCCCATAAGTCCTCTCTTATCGAGGCTAGCTCGTGGTTTTCTTATTATTGAAGATGATCATTAGATTGTGATTATACTATTGTTCAAGGCAAGCTCGAAGTCTTCGCATGTCCAAGTTTCACGGGTAACCTTTTCTTAGCACAGAAAGGGACACCGTGCGGCAGTAGTCTGCTCCGCTAGACTACCTTCCGCCTATTCCTCGGTCGCGTCGGGACGAAAGTAAATTTTGATTACAATTTTAAGAAAGCGAGCAACATGAAACTGAACAAAATGGAAATAACATCTTCATTGATTGCTAAAAAGCAAGACATTACAATAGACGAAAGCAGGAAATTACAAATGGCTAGTGCAGGGGGAAAACACTAGTAAGCTTGAAATAGTTTTGAAAGACCAATACCCCCTATAATAGACTTCGGGACAAAAACCCAAATAACGGGAGTAGACGTTATTTGGCTCCAGAATCATACTTTTTCTTTTCTATTTTCTATCTATTTTACGAATTAAATAAATATTTACAACACGGGGCTTAAGCAAAGCTGCAGCCCGTGACATTCTCCCCCATTTGATTTGGCGATGTCCTCGGAGCCATTGAGTATTCTTCTCGCTGTTGCATCCGCTCCATTTGACCAAGTACTCTTGAAGATGTTTCTTAGAAGCTTGAGTAGTTTGGTAGCCAAGAATCTTTTCAGCAACCTTTGTTTCTGATAGTTTCACTTTAAGAACTGGTTGCTTCAAATCTGCAGACTTCATGTACTGTTTCTGATCGGTATCTGCAGTATGGAGGAGTAACGGTTGTTGGCCAGTAGAAATTTCAAAAGGACTCTTGTCTGGAGAAGAGCTCTTTTGAACATTGAAACACATCTGAGCCACATCCGAGAGTTTCACCCGAATTTCATGCGAAGCAGAGGTAAAGTGCTGAAAATAGTCTCCCAGCATAGAATTGAACTGCTCTGTCTGTCCGTCTGATCTTCGGTGAATGGTAGCATTTGTGCTCAAAGTTGAACCAAGAAGTTTGAACAACTTGGTCCAAAGTGTGCCAATGAATCGAGAATCTCGATTATTGACAGTAGGCGATCCCCAGTATTTGACAATAGGCTTTAAGAAGAGTTGAGCTGTCTCTTCGGCTGATACATACTTGGGTGCTGTGCTGAACGTTGAATCTTCAGATAAACAGTCCATCCCGATGATGAAAGTGCCAAAGTCTTCAACTCTTGGCAATCCACTGATGTAGTTCGTCGATCCACTTTCGACGGATTCATTCAGGATGGAAAGGGGCTCCAGTGAGCCGGTTGTCTCTTCGATTTCCTCTACTCGAAGAGAGCACAAGAATGAGGGTTCATTTCTCTTGAAACCCTTACTGCATTGCATGGCTGAGACGCCTTTCTCGCCAGCTTTCCCAACCTGTGTGGGAATAATGAATGGTTTGCTCCCCATCATTATTAGTGAGTCAGAATGCGGCAACACTGCTGTCTTAGTATCCCGCAGATATTCCAATCCGAGAATCAGCTTGAAGTCATCCATCTGAACTACCGACAAATTTGTCCTTCCTTCGAACGGACCTACTTTGATCGGCACCGATTGTGCTATTCCCGCTATTGGTTGAGCAACAGAGTTGATCGCCTTGACTTTCCCCTTACCTCTCTCCAGAGCAAGTCCAAGCCGCTCTACTTCGGAACTTGCGAGGTAATTGTGTGTGGCACCAGTGTCCACCATAGCCCTGATTGGCTTTCCATTGATCCTCACATCAATGTACATTAGGCCTTTAGCCTTGCAAGCGCGAGCCTTCGATTCTTCAATCTTCGGCTCTTTCGAGGGACCGACGTCCCTTTTAGTATCTCGGTGTAATAGTGTATTGCACGAATGCGAGAGTGCACCAATTACATCCTCGTCTCCTTCGGAGTCGGTGTCGCCACGACAGCTAGCCTGTGGGGTATTTCGCTTCGAACCTGAGCCCCCAGCTAGTTGACAGTATGCATTCACCATCCGTTTCTGAGGACACTCTGCCACCCGGTGAGGTCCTTCACATAGAAAGCATTTCAATCTAGGAGCGACATCAGATCTGCCCTCCTTCGCCTTTCCATGTTTCCAGTCAGAACTGGAACTGCCGTTATGGTTTCCTTGACGGCCGTTGTGAGATTTTCTCGGCGAGTTACTCTGGCGGTTGCCTTGATAGGGTCCTCCCCTATTCTGAGAGTAACGTTCTCCCCCATTTGAGTTCGAGCTGGGTCTGTAAGGTCTCCTTCCACCTTCGATAGACTGACTATTTCCCGAAGGTCGATCCTCTCTCGACTCGGGTTGATAGTCGCTTGCACATTCGGCAGCTCCCATAGCCGCGCTTAAATCAGTGACTTTCTGTCTCTGAAGTTCCGTGCGCATCCACGGTTTCAAACCTTCCATGAAGGTGAACAGCTTATCCTTCTCTGACATATCTCTGATATTCAGCATATGCCCCGAGAAGGCCTTCACATACTCCCTGATGGAGCTTGTGTGTCTCAGTTCCCGTAAGGCCCGACGTGCCTCATATTCCACGTTCTCTGGGAAGAACTGAGATCTGATAGCTTCCTTGAGCAGATCCCAAGAATCTATTCGAATTCTGTTGGCTTGAATGTCAACATACTTCTTTCACCACCATAGCTTTGCATCTCCACTCAGATACATGGTAGCTGTAGTGACCTTTCTCGCTTCGTCCCTGATCGACGCCGAAAGTATTGTTCCATATCGAACAAGAAGTTCTCAACTTCTTTAGCATCGCGTGCACCTCCGTAGGTACACGGATCTGGAATTCTGAGCCTATGCACCGGCTCATGTGCGATGGCTTGTCCGTTGCCAATCGCGCGCTGAAGAACTAGTAACTGAGTTCTCAACGCTCCCATCTCATCCTGCAGATCAGGTATGATAGCGACAGCTTCAGTCATAGCTGCGCATGCCTCTTGGCATTCATCCAGTTGGATGCGTAATTCCCGATTTTCCGTCTGTGCCGCCTCGGCCTTATCCCCGAGGTTCTCCATGGCAAAACACAACCTAGTGTTCGTCACCTCAAGCGCCTCCAAACGCTGTCGGGTGTTCCTCTTTTGAACATCAACCACCTCCGTGGTGTTCGAGGAATTTGGATCAGTTTCTATAGTTTTCTTAACGAGATCTTGAGCCGCAGCTCTGATACCAACTTTCACGGGTAACCTTTTCTTAGCACAGAAAGGGACACCGTGCGGCAGTAGTCTGCTCCGCTAGACTACCTTCCGCCTATTCCTCGGTCGCGTCGGGACGAAAGTAAATTTTGATTACAATTTTAAGAAAGCGAGCAACATGAAACTGAACAAAATGGAAATAACATCTTCATTGATTGCTAAAAAGCAAGACATTACAATAGACGAAAGCAGGAAATTACAAATGGCTAGTGCATGGGGAAAACACTAGTAAGTTTGAAATAGTTTTGAAAGACCAATACCCCCTATAATAGACTTCGGGACAAAAACCCAAATAACGGGAGTAGACGTTATTTGGCTCCAGAATCATACTTTTTCTTTTCTATTTTCTATCTATTTTACGAATTAAATGAATATTTACAACACGGGGCTTAAGCACAGCTGCAACCCGTGACACCAAGGCTATCTTGTAAGACCTCACATCATTAAAGGTAGCATTTTTTAAGTCTTCATTCCTTGAATTAAGAAAGAGGTTATATTTTGGAGTTCACGTCCCTTGAGTAAAAGAAGATGCAGCATTCTATGAGTCCTCGTGTAGCGAACCGAAATTTAAAATGCAAATTTTATAACTTAAGTTGTGTCGCTACGACATTCCTGTCAAATTTTAGAATTTATTTTACGTCTGTCGAGTTGTCTAGCAAAACATTTAATATAAGAATTCAAAATAATTTTTAATATTAAAAATTCAATATTTCTTTATCGGGTTGGATTTTACATCCAACATCTATTTTAAATTACTCTTGGTCCAATATTCCTCTTGGGCCCAAGTTTAAGTCCATTATCAGTCCAAATCAGTTGTCCAAATTCTGGAGCATAAGATTGTAGGCTCAACAGTGTCAAAACCTAAAAAAAATCAATCAATTCCACCTCCAAAAATTCACTCATGGCTGAGCAAAATACTTCACAAGAAATCTGGACATTTCAAGGTAAATCCCTCAACGTTTGAACAATTATTTTTCTTTGATTTTCATCATCATCATCTTCTAATCCACATTAACACTGCACCAGTTCTTCCAATTTCTAGCGGCACACTCTCGAACCAGAAATGCATTCTCGACAAATTTGTGCAGATAACTCCTTCGAAATTAATCTTCAGTTTTTGTTGGAATTATATAATCTTTGTTCCTTCTCAATATATTAATATAAATTGAAAAAAATGAATGAAATGAAGAAAATGAAATTTATGAGTTTAATGCCATGAGTCGAGTTTTGAAGTAACCTGTAACTCCAATCCTTGCTCTCTATATCTTGCTCTTCTTATGACTGAAATTTCTGGGCAGAGAAGAACACTCGAAAAACCCGAAATTACCTTCAACTTTCTTGCCAAACGGAACACAACCCAACCTCTATTTTCCTTCTCTCGCCTGGAACAACGTCGCACGAACCTCCATTGACATTAGACTTCCATCCCTCTGCCTCAATTTTGGGTGAAAATCCTCAAAATGTAAAAACCCAATTTGGACCAAAGCTTGATTTCGAAACCAGCAGATCTCTCTGGCGTGAAAATGGGTTTGGAATGGGGGGTTGGTATTAAATATGGAAAATTCATTTTTAAATCCTAAAGTTTGGCCAAAAGTTTAAGTTAGTCTCCTATTTGATTTATACTCTTTCTTCATCCCTAAAGTTTGATTATTCTTCAAATTAAATATAAATTACTTTCTAATTTTATCATATTGGCCCTAAATATTCTAATTTTGATAATTAGACACTAAAGATTTAAAGAATTATAAAATTCCTCCTTTCTTTACTTTCAAAAGTTCAATCAAGTTCCTAAAAGTTTTAAAGTACTAATTAGGATTTAGTACCCTAAATTATATTAATTTTGTTCTTGTTAGACGAGGTCGCGGGAAAAGTTTAAAGCACGGTAACTTCACATTCGTTCAATTTCGAGAAAATTTCCAAGACTTTGATATGAGGTTTACATTTAAGTAATTGTGATTATTTTGTGTATGTTAATTCTTGATGTGTGATTTTGATTGTGATATAATGCTCATACATATGAAAAAGTTGTCAGGGATCGTAAATAGGCCCAGGATCGAAAGTGGGTCATTGGGATTGTCCCATAGTGCAAAATTTGTTAAGCGCTTATAACATGTTGTCAGGGACCGTAAATAGGTCCGGGATCGTAATTGGGTCTTTGGGGATGGTATTAGTATTATATTCATAATTTGATTTCATGTTTAGATTTAACTTGGGCTGATTGCTGTTTCTTCACTGAGTATAATTCGTTATGCTCACCTCATTATTTTTTCACCCTTTCAAGTTAAGGAGCTCGGCAAGGCAAGACAATGAGTGGGGCAATCTTGATTAAATAATAGACCATTTAATTTACAAACTTTTGAAACAAGCACTTTAAATAGCCGATTTTCATTTTGTCAATTTAATCTCAAATTTTGGTGTTTGCAAATCGTGGCAATTCACTTATTATATTTGGTATTGACTTTTGGGATGTGAGTAAAATATTCAAAGGACGTTTCCGCATTTAGCTCTAATTTGCTATAGTTTTAAAGAAAAAAAAATATTTACGCATTTTGGCGTTTATGGATAATACTTATTTACAGGATATTTCGACTTAAGTAGCGCCTTGAGTTAATAGAATTGGGGTGTTACATTATGGTATCAGAGTGCATGTCTACCTTTATGTAGACTTGTGAAAAATTCTTAAATAATAATAATAATACCAATAAATAAATGAGAAAATGTTTAGTATTTAATTTGAATGCTACCGCAAGGCACCACGCCACGCCCACTTTGGAAAGGTAAAATGTTTAGAATTTTTTTTTTGATGAAGTTTGAAAATTTTCAATTGTTGGATACCATGAATTTATTAGCTGCATCTGAATTTGAATGTTTACAACGAAAAGTTACATGAGAATGAAATTTTACTATAATTGATGCAGTATGAAAAGTTTGAAAGTTTGTATCTAGTACATGTCATAAAATTTTCCCATGAGTTATTATGCTTAGGAATTGAACTTGTGATGTGAAGTATTTAAAAATTTTCAGAAATTATAAGTTTAGTCCTCGGAATTAGACTAAAACATGTAGTAGTCCATTTAAATGGAATTTACTTTCATAGTTGTTATGCCAAAGGAATGTATGAGAGAGAGAGAGAGAGAGAGAGAGAGAGAGAGAGAGAGAGAGAGAGAGAGATGTAGGAAGAACCGTTTGTGGAATTCAGTAGAACATATTTCGGATTATAAATATTGGTTGCAATTTTATTATTTTGTTTTCCTTTTTGGAAAATTTGAGATAATAATAAAATTTACTTTTAACTCCACTTTGTTTTCTATGATTATTTCCTTTTTAGATTTTATTATTCATGGATGAGAATTGTGAATTGCACAATTAAGTGGATGCTGAGACTAATATTGTTATGGTTTAGGGAATGTCTCTTAGAATAAATCGAGCTCCCGTGAATCGAGCTACTGCAAGACAAGCTACCCTAGGCTAGACTGCTACTGGCGATACGGGAAATAATGCATTAAGGGACCTTGTGAATGCTCTCTAGAGGCTCACACAGCAACAAGTCCCAACATCTCCATGAAATGCCCATAATTTACCGAATCCACATGCTAATGCAAACAACACCAGCATGGTTGTCAAACAGTTTCGCCGATATAAGCAACCAACATTCAATGGTCGAGAGGGACCCCTAGTTGCAGATGAATGGCTAAGGACATTAGAATGGATCTTTAAACACATAGCCTGCTCAAACACTCAGAAAGTGTCATGCGCTGTGTTCCAGCTTGCTGAGGACGCAGATCATTGGTGGGAGTCATATCAGTGCACTAGGACTGAGGTACAGCAACTTGAACTGACATGGACAGGATTCAAGGAATTAATACTACAAAGGTATTTTCCCAAGTCTTTTCAGGATTAGAAAGAAACGGAGTTCCTTGAACTTGGGCAGGGAAGTATGTCCGTGGTAGAATATGAAACAAATTTCAACCAGTTGTCCAGGTATGCTACCCATCTGGTTGACATGGATATCAAGAAGGCTAGAAGATTCGAAAGGGGTTTACGCCTAGAAATTGGAGGAATCATGGTAGGTTTGGGACTCACTACCTATGCTGAAGCGATTGAGCGAGCACAAGCTATATCCTCTCGCTTAAACCTGGAAAAGACTATTCAGAATCCCGCAGAGGCACCAAGGAAAAGGAAATGGAACAGTCAGAATATGGGCAAAGGCAGATATCAGAACAAGAAGGGGAAAATTGAGGAAAAGGCTAACACTGAGAAATCCGTATGCCTGAAGTATGATAAGCGTTACTATGGGGAGTGCCTGCTCGGAAAGGAGATGTGCTTCAGATGTAAGAAACCGGGTCTTTTTGCTGTAAATGTCCTAAATTCAAAGGTAAAGAAGATGCCAAGAAGAGAAAGGCTTGAGTTTTTACTTTAACTCAGAAGGAGGTAGAGAAAGATCCCGACGTGATAACATGTATCCTATCAATATTCCATATACCTACTATCGTTTTGATTGATTCTGGTGCTACGAACTCTTTCATCTCTACTAGTTTTCATACTAAGATTGGAGATGTGTGTGAAAGTGTGAATGATGCCCCAGAGTTTAGTATTCCTTTAGATGAAACTATTATCACTAATCTGATGTCGAAAGCTGTTAAGTTTGAAATAGATGGGAAGAACTTAGAGGGAGACTTGTACTTAATAGACATGCAGGATTTTGACATCATTCTAGGCATGGACTGGCTTAGTTGTAATCACGATACGATTAAGTGTCATGAGAGGGAGGTGCTCTTTCAGAAACCAGGAGAATGTGAATTCACCTTTTTTGGGACAAAAGTCAAAACCATGCCCCGTGTCATATCAGTGTTGAAAGCATAAATGATTTTGAGAAAGAGTACCCGTCAAGGATATCTAGGGTGCATTATTAGTGTTCAGGCAACTGAGGTAACTGCTATCGATGTACCAGTTGTGCGTAATTTTGTGGATGTATTTCCAGAGGATCTGGTTGGTATTCCACCAGATAGACAAGTGGAACTCATGATTGACTTGGTACTTGGAACTGCACCCATATCTAAAGCACCCTACAGGATGACTGCAACTACAAGAACTGTTGGATAAATGATTTATTCGACCAAGTGTATCTCCTTGGGGAACGCCGGTACTGTTTGTGAAAAAGAAAGATGGATCAATGAGGATGTGCATTGATTACATGATGGCTGCAACTACAAGAACTGTTGGATAAAGGATTTATTCGACCAAGTGTATCTCCTTGGGGAGCGCCGGTACTATTTGTGAAAAAGAAAGATGGATCAATGAGGATGTGCATTGATTACAGGGAGTTGAATCGCCTCACAGTCAAGAATAAGTATCATTTACCACGAATATAAGATTTGTTTGATCAGTTAAAGGGTGCCGCTGTATTCTTCAAGATTGATTTGAGATCAGGTTATCATCAGTTGAAGATTAAGGACAATGATATACCAAAAACTGCATTTAGGACTCGATACAGACATTACGAATTTACGGTAATGCCGTTTGGGTTAACTAATGCACCAGCTGTCTTCATGGATTTGATGGACCGAGTATTTCATCAATACTTGGATCGGTTCGTAATTGTCTTTATGGATACCATTCTGATTCATTCAAGGGACAATGAATAACATGAGGGGCATCTCAGCATTGTATTACAGACACTTCGACAGGAAAGGTTGCATGCAAAATTCAAGAAGTGCGAATTTTAGCTTGACCGAATTGGTTTTCTTGGACATGTGGTTACCACAGATGGTATTGAAGTTGATCCAGCTAAGGTTGAGGCTGTCACTAATTGGAGTGCACCAACCAATGTGAATGAAGTTCGTAGTTTCTTGGGATTGGCTGGTTATTATTGAAAGTTTATCGAAGGATTTTCAAAAATAGTTGGACCGATGACAGAGTTGACTAGGAAGGGAGTGAAGTTTCAGTAGACAGAAAAGTGCGAGAAGAGTTTCCAAGAATTGAAACAGAAATTGATATCTGCACCAGTTTTGGTTATTCTTGAAGGGTCAGAAGGTTTTGTTATCTATAGTGATGCATCGAAACAAGGTTTGTGATGTGTACTGATGCATCATGGAAACGTGATTGCATATGCCTCTAGACAGTTGAAGCCACATGAGCAGAATTATCCTACACATGACTTGGAATTGGTTGTTGTAATCCATGCTTTAAAAATATGGCGACACTACCTATATGGTAGTAAGTGTGAGATATACACAGACCAAAAGAGTCTAAAGTATTTCTTTACTCAAAAGGAATTGAATATGAGACAGAGAATGTGGTTGGAGTTAGTTAAAGATTATGATTGTACTATCCACTACTACCCGGCAAGGCCAATGTTGTTGCTGATGCACTTAGCTAGAAAGGTAAAGGACAGTTTGTTGCCTTAACTAGTCAAGAACAATTGATCAATGATTTTGCCAACTTGAGACTTGAGGTTCTAGCTCCTTCGCATCATACAAATGAAATTATAGCTACTTTGATTGTTCGACCGACTCTTAGAGACAGAATTAAAGAAGCTCAGGGTAAGGATAAATTTTTGTGCAAGATTAATGACCAAGTACTCACTGGCAGTGTTAAAGGTTTTGAAGTATCAACTGATGACACTCTCATGTTCAAGGGAAGATTGTGTGTATGGAAGGATGAAACCTTAAGGAAGGAGATTCTAGAGGAAGCACATTATTCACCTTATACTGCACGCTCAGGAGGTACGAAGATGTACCAGGATCTACGAAAAGTTTTTTGGTGGAGAAACATGAAGATGTCAATTGGCTTGTTTGTTTTGAAGTGCATGACTTTCCAACAAGTTAAAGGACCGTAAATAGGTCCGGGATCATAATTGGGTCCTTGGGGATGTCCCACAGTACATATTTCTATAGTATGTTTAATTGGTATTATATTCATAATTTGATTTTATGTTTAGATTTAACTTGGACTGATTGTTATTTCTCCACTAAGTATAATTCGTTATACTCACCCCAATATTTCCACCCTTTCAGGTTAAGGAGCTCAGCAAGGCAAGACAATGAGTGGGGCAATGTTGATTAAATAATAGACCATTTAATTTACAAATTTTTGAAACAAGTACTTTAAATAGCCGATTTCCATTTTGTCAATTTAATCTCAAATTTTAGTGTTTGCAAATTGTGGCAATTCACTTATTGTATTTGGTATTGAATTTTGGGATGTGAGTAAAATATTCAAAGGACGTTTTCGCATTTAGTTCTAATTTGCTATAGTTTTAAAGAAAAAAAATATTTACGCATTTTGGCGTTTATGGAGAATACTTATTTACATGATATTTCGACTTAAGTAGTGCTTTGAGTTAATAGAATTGGGGTGTTATACCTCGTTCCTTGAATAAAGGAAGATTCTGCATCTTAGAATCCTCATTCATTGAATAAAGGAAGATGCAGTGTTCTATGAGTCCTCGTTCCTTGGAAAAAGGAAGAGGCTGTTTCTAGGAGTTCTCGTTTCATGAATAAAGGAAGAGGCAGCATTCTATGAGTCCTCATTCCTTGAAAAAGAAAGAGATGGTATCTTGGAGTCCTCTTTCCTTTAATAAAGAAAGAGTTGAAATTTCGAAACATTTTTCCTTGAAAAAGGAGTATCTTTCTAGTCGAGTCAGATGTGTTTGTCGTTGGAAAAAGAGTCTTTCATATCCTTATTTGCGAGATTCTTATTCCTCGCCTTTGACTATCGTCGAACCTAGCTATAAGATCTCGTCATTATGATGCCAGTTTATAAGACTTCGATAGTTCAATAGCTATTTGCTGGATGTTTATTCCCTGCCTTGCCAAATGCTATTCATGGCTTCGCGAGATGTTTATTCATCGCATCTCACTATCGTTGAGCCTAGCTATAAGACTTCGTCTATCCGATGCCAGCTTATAAGACTTCGATAATTTACGAGATATTCACTAGATGTTTATTCCTCACCTCGTCAAATGCTTATTCCTGATTTCGTGAGATGTCTATTCATTGCCTCTCACTATGGTCAAGACTAGCTATATGACCTTATCTATCTGAGTCTTCTTATAAAACTCTGATATTTCGAGAACTATTCACGGGATGTTTATTCCATTTCTCGCCGGATGCTTTTTCCGGTCTTTGCGAGAAGTTTATTCCTCACCTCTCACTATTGTCGAGTCTAGTTGTAAGATCTCGTCTTTTCGAGACATGCTTATATGATTTCGATAGTTCGAGAGCTATTCTTGGGATATTTATTTCCTGATTTGCCAGATTTTTGATTTCGCAAGATGCTTATTTCTCGCCTCTCATTATAGTCGAGCTTAGCTATATCTCGTCATTCTGAGGCCCGCTTATAAGACTCCGTAGTCCGAAAGTTAGTCATAAGATGCTTATTTCACGTCTCTTACTATAATCAAGCATAGCTATAAGACCTTGTCCTTACGAGGATAGCTTATAAATTTTCTGATAGTTCGAGATGAGCCATCAACTCGATATTCATTCTTCACTCTACAAGATGCCTCACTATATGAGATGTTGCATTACAGTTGCATGTATTTTCAGAGAACTCATTATGCCTCTACTTCAACTATATTTTAGCTGTATTTATCTTTTAAGATCTCATCACGCTCCAATTTCAGCAACATCTATCTTCAAAAAGTTTATCGCGCTTTTACATCCACTGCAACCCAATAAAAGGTGCATTGCCAATCAAATATTCTCCTAAACACCCACTTAGTTGAAACAATATTCTCCTAAGTGTACCTACTTAGTTGAGCTTATATTCTCCTAAGCACATCAGCTTAGTTGAGCCACTATTCATGATCCCTTTCATGGATCAACCATCCACCATGGAGGAAACCCTTGACGTGGTGTAGACACCCTCATCTATTGCTTGGACTCTTCAAAATAGTTGGAGTACCCATGTTAGACATGACACGACATAGGTATGAGTATGGAATATGTGTTGGATCCTCCAATTTTCAACGGGACACTTCGTCGTTTTTGCTTCTTCTTCTTTCTTTTTGTTTTTTTCTTCTATTCCTTTTCTTCTTCCCCACTTTTTCTCTCTATAAACCTAGCGTCGTCGTCGAGAGGGTGGAGAAAGACGACGACGTTAGGCTTTCCCTTCTTTTTCTTCTTTCTTTTTTCTTTCCATTTTCTTCCTTTTTCCCTTCTTTCTCTCTCTATATCGGTGGTTTAGGGTTTTGTTTTTATAAAATGAAAATGGGCTCCATATAGTGCTACTAAGTGCTCCACTAAGTCCAAATTACAATCAAGTTTCTCATTTTCTATTTTATATAACAATTAGTAATTCTTATTATTGAAAACTAAACCCCAAAATTCTATTTTATTCATCTTAACCCTTTATTAAATACTAATTTTCTTCATTGTGAATAATTACTGTTGGTATATTCAAAATGACATTTTGGATTAGTAAAAAAAATTGAAATTTGACAGATGTACCCACGTATCCGTATCCGAAATTTGGACTTTTTTAGCCATGTCCCGGTATCCTACATTTTAGAAAATAAAAAACCTGACACTTAAATACGTACCCATACTCGAGTCCAAGTATCATAGCCCTCAACGAGGTCACATCTTCCAAGAATGTCTACTTTGATAGGCGAGAAGCGTGATACCCCCACAGGGGTCGCCTATGATTCTAGCGAAGATGATGCTCTCCATGGATGAACCATCCACCATGGAGCCTTTGACGAGGTGCATGATACCTCCCACGAGGTCACCTCTTCCCAGGATGTCCACTTGGATAGGCGAGGTGCGTGACACCTTCATAAGGGTTACCACTTATTCCATCAAAGATTATGCTCTCCATAGATGAACCATCCACCATGAAGGAAACCTTTGATGAGGTACGTGATACTTCCCACGAGGTCACCTCTTCCAAGAATGACCACTACGTTAGGTAAGGTGCGTGACACCTTCATAGAGGTCACCTCTGATTCCATTGAAGATGATGCTCTCCATGGATGAACCATCCATCATGGAGGAAGCCCTTGACAAGGTGCATGAAACTCCCACACAGGTCGCCTCTGATTCCATCGAAGATGACGCCTTTCGTGTCTGGATCAAACACCATGGATGAAACCATTGAAATGGATGTGACATCCCCATGTAAGGATGCTAGCTTAACACAACAACTCTTATTCAAAACATTATCTACTACTTATGTCCAGAGCATCGCCTCTACAACTCATGTCCAAAGCATCGCTTCTAACCAAAAGTCCATGCATTATATGAATATCCATAACTTGGGGGACTATTGTGATACTAGTATCTTTGTATCATTACATCATCACTGCTAGCATGTTATGACACTATTTTCACTACTGTCAGTACTTATGTCATGTTATCTATATTATCAACATGTTGCTTTACTATACCATTACTATTACACTAAATTGTGCAAACATACGACCTACTATAATATATCATAGGCTCTCTGCATATTATATCTTGAAGAGATTTGATATGTTATTATTCAATTTATCGTCATGAGTAATTTGAGGGGTATATAAACACCAAATTTATTTTGTATATATGCAGTGGATATATTGTAGTGTATTACATGTTGATTTATTCCATAGAACAGAGGAGATGCTGCCAAAATTTTGACAAATTATATGTGACATCTTTCGAGGCAATCTATAAGCTCTCATTTATCCAAGCTCGCAAAGATACTTTCGAGGCAATTCATTAGTCCTCACATATTTGGGATCAATGCATATTTTCGAAATAATTTGTAAGTCCTCGCTTGTTGAAACTATTTATATTTCTGAGGCAATCTATAAGAGCTCGTCTACTTGATAGCTTATATTTCAATGTCCAAACCGCACATGAATGTATGACTCAGAGTTTGGGGGGTTACACTTATAAATTACATGGCATTAACTATTCATTATATTGGACAAATTAAACTAAATAATTGCATCTTAGGCTCGGCCCATTAACCACTTGGTGGATTTACATTTCTCATATATATATGAGTTTCACTCACAATAAGTTATGATCTTTAACCCTAGCAAACCCACTCTCCCTCTCTTGCACTCTCTTTATCCATCGTCAGGCCGTTAACTTGACCATCAGAGTGAAAACGGTCGCCAGACTCTTTTCTTGTCCAATGGCCTTTGCCTCCTAACAGGGTGTTTAGTGTGCAGGTGATGTCCACATAGAAAGGACGTGGAAGGGATTCTGTTGGCGCAATTTTTAATGTCAACATACATTAAGTCTTTGTTCTCATCCAACTTCTATATGAAAGAAACGATGCCTTTATACGTGATTTTATGAATTAAAATCATAATGAAAGATAATGAGATCATACGAAATAACACTATAGAGAAAAGATATTGAAAATGTTTGATCAGTGTGACTGCGAGGCGGTGTCCACACTATTTGACTCAAGTATTAAATTGTATTCTAAAACAGGAAGAGCGATTTGTCAATTGGAATGTGCACAATTTATTGGGTTCCTTATGTATGCTCGAGCTCTACTAAACATATATAACCTTTGTCGTTGGGAAACTAAGTAGATACCTGAGTAATCTAAGTCAGTTGCATTGGCAAGTAGTATATGGAGTCTTAAAGTACTTAAGATGGATTATGGTATTCATTACACTAGGTATCCTCTAGTTTTAGAAAGATTTTTTCAAAGAAGTAAATGTGTATTATGGACTCCACCATGATGCGAACTTTTTAGCTCTTGCTTCGTGTAGCTAGGAAGTGGAAGGGCTAAATGAATTTGTTAAGATAAATTTCTATTTTGCCTAAACCAATGTCACCAGTTTCAATTTATTTTGATATTGAAGCTTTTGGATAGAGTTTACAATCAAATATACAATCCCAAGTCTAGACATATTGATTAAGACATAGTTCGGTATGACAACTTATTTCATATGGTATAATCACCATAGATTATCTTAAGTCAAATCAAAACTTGACATTTCCTTTGACGAAATGCCTTGAAAGGGATTTAGTTTGGAAAATTTCAAAGGAAATAGGATAGTTGCCAATTAATAATCATCAATAGAAATCCGACCTAACACTTGAAATTTTGAATGCTTAGATTCAATAAGTGAAGTACATCATAAGAATGATTGCAAACACTAAGATTTGATCTCAAGGTTAAAGTGTTTGGTAAACGTATCAAGGAAGGAAATGTTGCGATATCAAGCTCTTAATAAGCTTATATAAATGTCCATAGAATACAATTTAGATACATTAGTATTCTCGACGAGTTTATCTATATGAATGTAGGGAATGGTACCGTCTCCAAAGCAGTTTGGCCAACTACTTAAGATATTCACGAACTAAACTAGGATATTGGAGACGTGACCTATTCATGTATCGGTTAATTAACCCTAAATGTTTCAAATTTGTAACAGAGTACTTATAGTTAGCCATATATGGTTGTTGGTTCAAAGCCTAGCTAACATGCCGTCTTTGGTTAGTATTTGAGGTATTTTCACTAAATAGAGGTTAAAATCTAAAAGACACCTTCATCCAGAGATGGACCCAGCACCCGACGAGGGGGCGGCCACGGGTGCTGGGCTCCGTCGGATCGACAACGGCCGTGGACTGTGCCTGGTTCGTCACTGTGAGTTCGTCTTCATCCTCTTTCATCTTTATGCGTCTACCTTTTTTTTAGTTTGAGAATGGGCCAATTTGGCCAGCCCATCATTTTTTTTAAATTGGGCTAATGCTGCCCATTTAATTCATTTTTTGTAATTGGATTGGACCATTTGTCCTGGCCTAATCCTTAATTATGTATATCAAGATAATGGTCTAATCCTTAATTATGTATAGCAATTACCAAGCTGCTAGCCCAACCCATATCTCACTCCCAAATCAAATTATCAAGTGAAAAATTCATTTCTCCTACATTTATTTTACCCTATTTCAAAAATATCAAAACAATTTTTACATTTCAAAAATCAGATATTTTCACACACACACACACACACACACACACACACACACACACACACACACACACACACACACCTCCCCTACTGCTACGGATATTGCTCCGGCCACTATTCTGATTTCGACGACTACTCTCGCGATCGTTCCGGCGACTGCTCCGATTCCGGCGACTACTCCGACGACCATTCGGGCGACTGCTCCGATTCCGGTGATTACTCCGGTGACTATTCCGATTCCAATGACTATTCCGGTGACCATTGATGGTCACAACTTACATGTTGTAAGGTCACAGTCCAAGTCACAAGTCATAAGTCACAAGTCACAAGTCACAACACATTGTTATTTGTTTATAATGATTGATAACATGATAAGTCTTATATTTTTTTGTACGGTCACAGCCTAGGTCACAACGCATGTCACAAGTCACAACCCAGGTCACGAACTTCGTCCGCACTTGATGGTTAAATTATAGTCTGAATATTAAATATGAACATGTAAATAGATAGGAGACTTTAGTGTTATTTAATCATATCTTTTATTTGTTCAAAGTTGTTTGGATTTCAAATCATGGTCGCTGATCAATATTTCAAGTCACAGCCCAGGTCACAAGGCACCTATCACAAGTTCGCAGCCCAGGTCACATCCCAGATCACAACGCACGTCACAAGTTCACAGCCCACGTCATAGCTCAGGTCACAAGTTTACAAGTCACAGTCCAGGTCACAATCTCCAGCACCAATAATATCGCACCACCTCCTTCTCCGTTTACACCACCCCACGAAAAAATCCACAAAACCCAACGACAACCACCACATGAAAAACCACAACAAAACATGCCGAACAATCACCCCAAAACCCACCGCATCACCGCTCCTGTCAACACCACCATCGCCAACAACCACACAAATCATCCACCACAAAACCCCCCGCCACCATCCCCGCAACACACATACTACCACCATCTCCGTTTACACCACCCCCACCAAATAATCCAGAAAACCCGCACCACCATTCAACCGCGCCCCCCACCTCTACCGCACCACCAAACTGTTGCAGCGGAAGGGTGAAAACCACCATTCAACAGCAATCGTTCACCCTCCAGATTGGAAATCACCACGACAATCAGAAAAATCGACCAGATCAAAAACCCTCCAAATCGAACGCGCATTGCACAGAGTTTCAAGCCGCTTTTTTGAGAAGAGAACGTCAGATAAACGGTCGCACAGATCCCCCGTCGTCGGCACAACAAGCAAAAAATCTCCCAATCCACCACAAGCAGCAAAAGATCCCCAAATTACACCGCAACCACCACATCCACCCCAAATCTGCCGTCCTTGCCGCCAATACACGCATCGGTGTCACCGCACCGCGATGTGTAGAGAGAAGGGGGTGTCGACTGCGCCTGCAATGGCGTCTCGTCATTTCCTCCTTCACTTAGAATGACCATCAATCGCCTCCATTCTTTCCTCATACCAACTGAAGTCACAAGCATCAATCTCGTCCTCCATCTCGACTGGCTCGACATCCACAGCGCTAGCGACTAGGAACGGTGACGGAGACTTCGGTGGCTCAGACACCTCCGAAACTGACGTCAACGGTTGTATATGCGGCGACGACCATCCACGCCGCCGAGAGAGAGAGAGGGGTGGGGGTGAAGAAGTGCAGAAAGTGAGAAATTAGGGCTTGAGAGAGAGACAGGTGAGTAGGGTTTGATAATTAGGGTTAGGGTTGGTGTATATAAAGTAAATTTTATAATATTATTATTAATATTTTATTAAATATAAAAAATTTGTATCTATATCTAAAATATCTGATTTTTGAAAATTAAAACATAAAATCTGATTTTAGAATTGGGATCTCCAAAAGTAGGGAAATGAGTAATTTCCACAATTATCAATTCGTAAATTCCCAAATTCTCACGGTCTCCACTCTCTCGACTCTCAATCGAAATCGCCCGTCTTCGGGTCTGGGTAGTTCTCGCCCAGGTGCGCAGTGGCAGCTGCATATTGTTAATTTTCTGGTAAGTCTGTTGTATGTACATTATTTTGCCAACTGTAAAGTGTGAACTGTCTGCTTGAACATGAGTAAAACTGTAAAAGTCACAACATATTGTGGAATTTGTGGTAGGTTTTTACGTGAAGCAGCAGCAACATGCAACAACTGCTCGGCAGTCGGCAAGAAAAAAATTGAAAAAGAATAGAAAAATTATTGTTGCCATTAACAGCTCTTAGCCTCTTAGGCCAGTCCTTGCCCACCATTGCCACATCCCTCTTTCTCTCCCTATTCGGCTATGCATAAAATTCTTGATGATACATACATGTTTTATGTTTATGAATTTTTAATATTGTGTAGTTAAATATATATTAAATAATTTTTAATACTATGTAATTAAATATTAATAAACGATGTCGCTCTTACAATCGCTGATTGTCGACGTTGGCCGGCGTTGATCGGTCAACGTCCGCCCGGACTAGGATAGTTTGCAGGGTCCGTCCCTACCTTCATCTACTCATGAACTCGGAGGATTTATGTGAGAGATTTCAAAACATTATTCTTATTGATGGAAGATTCTTGGAAAGGTTTTCTAAATAATGTTGTTTACACATTGCATGGTCATGGAACTTCATGATCGGATCGAGGTTCGTAAAAGGGGAGGATAAAAGTGGCTGGCCAAGTGGAAAACCAGAATAGACACTTATTCATGCTTCTAAACGATTTTGGCCCCCTTTTCGATGTATTTTCTTTCATGTAATTTGAAATTCAAAGTGTAAGTAAGAAGCAACCATGTTCTTGTGGCCTTGCCTTTCTTATTGATTTGAATCTTGTGAAGTGTTGTAACTCTTGGGAAGATGTGTATTAGCAATAAATAAGATTGGTTATTCTTCGATAGAAACACAAGATAGCGATATTTACTTCTTCCTCTATTATTGTTTGTAAAACTTTGCATTCATATTTTCTCTTCATAAACATACTTTGTGTCCAAAATACTGCTACAAAGACTCTCAATGGCAGAGGCCGCTCTGTTGGTGGGGTCGTGGGGAATGCCTAGCAATAACTCGAACTACAAATTTGCAGTAAATTTCAAGTCGTGCGTTGATGCTCTCCTTAAGACAATATTTATCCCTCATCTAAAGAATGCACAAAGTAAAGCTGAGAGAGTAATTTTGACATCTATGCACTTTTAAGACAATAAACGAAACACCAGGAAGGCAGGAATGTATAGAAGAGTTTCTTTCTTTATTTTTGTTTATTGACTTGTATTCACAATTCTTAGTTCAATAGTTCTAGTGCACTCGTATTCATCTAGAGATCTCAATTCTTTTGGAGTAATGCTATTTATCATTAATAATGATCATCATCAGTCTAGGTGATGATGAATCCATTGATTCTTCCAATGAAGTTGTGATACATTTTAATGCATTGGACGATAAATCAGGATCTCACTATCACTTAAACTGATGATAAATAATATTTTTCAATGCCTTTTTTTTTTTTTTTTTTTTTTGAATTCGGTAGATTTGTTCCAAAGTCAGGTGGAAGCTCATTAACATCATCTAATCCTCTCTAGTCCTCTGCATTTCATACTCTTCAAATCGTGAAGCTTTAGTAACAATTGAATCTTAAGTGCCTATTAACTTCAAATTCTGAATTACAAAGTACTCATCTAAAGTTTTTAACTACAATGTATTCATCTCCTATATGTACAACAAGACCAAAATGAGTCGGTTAAGTTTAAGAATAATGCATATGTTAAAATTATCGTTAAATAGAGATATGTCCATCCTTAATAAAAGAAAATAAACTAAAATTTCTCAAACTAGGATCTTGTTTCCTTTGAACCAAGCTTGTAAATCGAGTCAAGTAGCTAGATCAATTCGTCTAGTGTTTAAGTGAGGTATACTAGAAGAGCGAAAAGTAGATAAAAAAATAACACGACCGTCAAGGATCTAAGTATTTTGAACTTTCCATAAATATAGCGAAAGTAGACCTTATCATATACATTCAACCAATTTACAACAATATTAGGACTTAACAAACCCAGACTAGAATACTATCCTATGAATCTTGACATGTTTTTATTTTAATTACATAAACCCCTGATTTGGAGTTCTTGGGAGCAAATATTTATCAGTCTGAAGCAATTGCAGCTTGTTGCCTAGGAGAAGACTTAAGGCAAACAAGATATCCATGATCCAATGTCGTCCCGGGAATATATTGATTAATAATCGATAAATTCCCGGGATGAGATTATCAGATTGCTGCCGGCCTGCCATCTTTCCTAGGATCACTAACAGCGGTTAGTACTCCATGAAATATCTTGTTTTTAATCATTTTTCTTCCTAAATCCATCGAATTTGTAAGGTTTTGAACAATAAGCTGGCAGATTGCTCCACCGGCTTTACCCTGCAGTTGATGACCTCTCTCTATCAAGAATTGCTTATTTTCCTCAGAAAGTTCAATGTGTTCTCCATCAATGACTGTCCAGTTTTCATATGAGACAACATTTGGAATAAGCTGCACAAAGCTAGAATAATGTCAGGACTTTATGGTTTGTAAATGGTTGTGAACATAATTCACTGTATCAAAATCTGAGGGACCTTGTGGTAGACTCGCGCGCTCCTTACAGCTGCTAAAGGTTCCATTCCCAAGACAAAATGGTTAATGAAAACTTGAACCACTGCCGGAATAATGTTCAAGCCACCACTGCCTCCAATCACCCCGGCCAACTGGTTATCCTGCAAAATTATACACGAGAGATAGTATGCAGTTCAGAGAAGTGACACAAATAGATGAACTTGCTATCGAAAGATCAATAAGCACTAGTAATTATGTGAAAAACCATACCTTGAGGACGATGATGGGGTTCATGGACGATAATGGTCGCTTGTTCGGTCTAATAAAGTTGGTTGGAGCAGGCGGGAGTTTGTCAGGAGATATTTCAGTTGGCGTCGAGAAATCATCCATTTCATTATTGAGCACAATGCCGGTGGAAGGGGAGAGAACGCCACCTCCAAAAGGATAGTTCACTGTCGTTGTCATTGATACAGCATTACGATCGGAATCTACAACGCCAAAGTGACTCGTGCCATGATCCCTAAGCTGATTCCACCTGAACAGACCAAATTCTTTAGTGTCGTCGTTGATTGTTGAAGACTAAATTCAAATAAGTAATCATGTTCTCTTTCTAAAGTCTTGCCACCGCCCATTTATAAAACATATCCACATATCATGGCTTTGAAAAAAATGCACGTGAGGGGATGTGCAAAGACTAAATTCAAATAAATAAAAGCGTCATCTCTAACAACTTATACTTTTAGATGAGGTGGTTCAAAAGTAGTAAAGTTGAGAAACAATCAGACTTAGGAGGTCTACCTGTACATATAATATTCGGGAGGGAAAGTGGTGTTGTCAAATATCTTTTCCCGAATCCTCTTAGCGAAATCTGGGGAAAGCATGTCGGATACCGCCCCATCAATATTTTCAAAATGGGGGTCTCCCAGGTACATTCGGATAGCAAACATGTGTTTCAGTGCTTCAATCAGACGATGAAGACCTAAAGGACCTTTCACAGCATCAGGACTTCTGTAACTTTCTAGGATGTTCAAAATCTGCATTTTCATCGACAATAAATGATCAGTCGACAAGATGCTGCATTGTCAAGGAATTATAATACCAATGCTTCATTCTATATAATAAGATATTATCAACTCGACTTCTAACGGTCCAATCTCCAAATAATTTCCCATAGAATTTTTTTTTTTTTTTTCAAGAAAAAAGAACTTGACTAAAGAGAGAGCGAGGGGAGGATCAATTACAATCTCAGAATTTGGCAGTAGGTCAATTCATTTAAAGTCTAGAACACGCACCAGAGAAAGCCCAACCGTTCCACTTGAAGGAGGCGGCATTCCTAATATTCGGTATCCCATAACATTTACTGCAACTGCATCTGTAACATCCACTCTGTAATTTCTTAAATCCTCCACTGTCAAAATTCCACCTGCTTTTCTCACATCTTCAACCAGTTTTTCACCAACTTTCCCATTATAGAACGCTTTAGGGCCTTGTTCAGCGACTGCCTCTAAGCTGTTCCCAAGTTCTAAATTGTAGCATATATCGCCAGCTTTTAACAACTTACCCTTTGGTGCATAGACTTGTCGTAAGCCCAGATCAGTCATGATCAGATCTGCCTTTTTAGCAATTGATGATCCTAAATACGGTGCAACCTTGAATCCTTGTTTAGCAAGTTTAATCGCAGGTTTGACTAAAGTTTTCCAAGGCAACCGCCCATATTTCAACCAAGCCATATGAAGTCCAGCTATCTCACCAGGAACGCCCATCGACAATGGTCCTTTAAACTTGGTCTGTGCATTCTTGTCATACATGTTCTGCAAGATGAAACAACCATCGCACGAAAAGGATAAATCAAAGACACTCGAGCACTTTCACCACCCCAATTTAGAGCGTGTTTGGCAAAAAATATGCTTGCTTATAAGCTCGGGACCCACAAATTTTGTGGTCCACAATCCATACAACTGAGGGTCAGGCGGCTTATAAGCTAGATAAGTTGGGAGATTCCAAACTGGCTTATAAGCTAGTTGTGGCATTTTGGACCACACAATTTGAGGGTCCCTAGCTTACAAGTTAGAACCTTTTTTCGCCAAAAACGCTAATAAACTTCTACAATGAACTTGATTACAAAATGATTAATATGTGCTATTGATAAACCCCACCTCCAAGAGCAACAATAAGCCAAAAAGAAATAGAAATGAGCAAATAACACAAAAATTTATAGTGGTTTAACCAAAATCCCTTGTATTTCTTTATATGGCGTTGTAATACAGAAGTATGAATGCACATACCCTGATTATAAAACAGATTCGGATAACTAAACAATATATTAAGAACTGACAGAGTCCAACATAAATACATTTATAATCTAAACCCAAGGTGGAATTTTAACGTGGCAAATCGAATTCAAAGATTATGAACCTGTGAAGCAGCAGCCGGAGCAGTTTCCCTCATGTCAAATGCTTTGGCATCTGATGTCGATGAAGATAGAACAACCATAAAACCTCCACCCCCTATTCCACTGGACATCGGATTAACTACCCCGAGGCATAGTGCGGTAGCAACCGTGGCATCAACAGCATGTCCCCCCATTTCCAGTATGGATATGCCAATTTCAGAGCAGCGACCATCATCAGCAGCAACAACGGCTTTCTGTGATTCAACAATGTCACTATTGCTAATCCGAATTCTTTCGTCATATTTGCCATCATTTCTCACTCCCAAAGATTTCAAACCCCCTTGGATTGCAAGGCCTACAGCTAAATTACAGACAAAAAGCACAATACTAAGAAATTTACTTCTGATACAGTATAATGATCACATTAACATCTCATAGAAGTCAAGAACTGGTCAATTGTTTTAACCTTCAGACAAATATATGATCACAGAAACACAATTCTTCGCTTGATCAAAAATTACATCTTTATATAGGATTTACTTTGTAGATTGAACAAAAAATTATATTCCCATTAAAGAAATTATAGAAAAAAATTCCTATAATCTGAAGAACCCAACAACCATCTTTGACTTTTGAGTAAATTCCTTAAAACTCCTCAAACATGTCAAGACAATTCACTGTAAATAGGAAATACGAAGCTAATAAAATTCTTACATGCAATGGCTATAATTCCAAGAAGAACCCAAAGGGCTCTGCTCCATCTTTTTCTCCTTGCAAAATCATCACTGCTCATAAATGGTAATTCTAAGTCTCGCTTCTCCATCGCAACTTTCAGGCTGCGAGATTGTGTGAAAAAAAGATATATAGAGAGATATTTGGAAATTTCAATGCTTAATTTTATGGGGTGCGACTAAGGCATTATTTGGAGGCATTTTTAGCAGATGGAGTATCTTCTTCTTGTCCACAAAAAGAGCTGGAATCATTTTTCCAACTATTTTTAATAGAATAAAAAATATTTTTTCACTGTACTGCACAATTGGGATTTGGCCACTTGGGTTTTTTTTTTTGATGAATATTTTTCCCGACAGTTTTGCGTGCCATCCAAATTTTCCGTTCTTCTAATAATATTTCGGATCTCGAGTCAAATTATTTCAATATTATTGTTTTAACTGAGATTATTGATGATTTTTTAATTTTCTAATATATCCCCATTTAATGTATTTATTATCAACAAATATAAACTTATATTTAAATCATTATTTAATGCACGGATATACTTAGGAAAATTTATATCTTCAGCTATATTATAATGTTCTTACAAGACTGATCTCCTAATCGCAATGAGAATGAGATGAATTATACTTTCTTTTAATGTGTGAAAATGAAAAATAAGTCTTATGTCAATATCTATTTTTATTATGCATATTTTCCTTTTTGATGTCCCTCACTTTTTTCTTTTTCTACACACGCGCACGTCCACAGCAAGTCAAAACAAATTATTCTTCATTGGTATAGAATTCAATTTCTATTCTCTATCCTCCCTTGGTCAAAATTCTAGTTATCCTCATCTCACGTAACCTATAAGGTAGAAAATTAAAAGTTATTTTTATTTTTATTTTTTTAATACTTCGTTTAGCCCAATCAAGTATTATGTCAATGTCCGGTGTAGTGTGATTTGCAAGTTTTTTTTTAAATAAAATAAAATAATAAATTGTAAATATTTTTCAAAAATGACATTGAAAATGAATAAAGAATGAGTACTTTAATCGATTATTCTATATAATATTGTTTAATACTATGTATCATAAATGTTGGATATATGTGTGTACCATTAATATTTTTGTATATATTAGAAATTTGCTTCAATTATTCAAAATCAAATATACCCGATATGAAAACGAAATTGAAGAACTAACACAACAAAGATGATGAAATAAAGAAGAATGAACCGGAGACTAAGACCGGAGGGAGAAATGAGGAGTAGCACGATCAATAACCATTTTCGTTATATAATATTTTCGACAAAATAAAGTAGGGATTATTTTCATTACAAAGAATTAACTGTTTAAAGACAACGTATGTAAAGACCACATATAAACTATTCAAGAATCTTTTATTTTTAAAACCTTCACACGGTACATTATAATAAGGAAACATTCCTTCATCGTCCATCGAAACCGTGTAGTTGCAAAGCAAAGAAATAGTCTCTCTTCCGTAACCCTACTTTGTAGAGAGAGAGAGAGAGAGAGAAACTACAAAATAAGGAAAATATATATCTTTATGTAATTTATTATATATATCTTTTATGTACGAATAGCAAAATGCATCTTGAACAGTAAAGAAAGGAAGTCCATAGGTGCCTCCAACATACCCCACAAGTAACATTGTTCACTTTAGAAAAGAGCTAACTAAAGAAATGAAAAATGAATACATGGCAAAAATATCAATCGTCAAAAGAAGCATATTAATGTTTAGAATATTATGACAACTTCAACTTTTCAAAATATTGAATAACCATCCCACTCCCTGTTTCAAACCAAAATTTTCCACAAATCAAACCAGTGAAACGAGAGTCGGAGGCGAAGCAGTTGTCGAGAAAGATGTCAAGTTTAAATTTCTCAATTTCATTGTCAACGTAGTAATTGATTCCAGATGTAGAATTTTGGTTTGAATTTGTTCAAAGAAGAATGGACGAATAATTCCCAAGGAGAAGGTTTCGGTTCACCTTCACACAAGCAATTCAAGGGGAACAATCTAAAAATTATACAAAAATTACAATCTCAGTTTCTATAGTTATGAGTAAATTACTATCGGGGCCATGGCGGAGAAGCTGAATGATTTTGGCGAAATAATGCAAGTAAACAAAAAGGTCAGTGCCATGGGCGGCGATAGCAAGAGATAGCCAAATTCCTATTGAGATTAGGATTGGGTTAGTAAATTCATAAAAGGAACAAGATTCTCTTAACCTGGTTAGAAAGTTCAGTTGAGATTGGAAGTTTGATTGGTAAAAAACCTTTGGATAATTGAAGACTTGGTTTTGGAATTTTGGTGGAGAAAATGTCGTCGCAATTTCGCTAACTGGCCGCTAACTTTGGTGCTATAGCATCTGAGGTAAAAAAGGGAACAGAGAGCTAGCGCCTGCATGGGATAGCATTCCACTCGAGCAACGGAGCTATCGCCTGCCTGGCGCTCGCTTGGAGCTCAAGTTACATTATATTTCGGGTGGTAATCATTTTTCAATTTTGACTCATTTCTTGAGTTATATTTCATCCAAAACATTTATAATGAATTTATATATATACTCCACCTGGTTTAGGCTTTTCATAAGGCTAACATAATAATTGGATCATTGTTGTATACATTAAAAAATTAAGAAAATTGTTTAGGTAGTATTATCCAAGCGGGAATCATTTTTAGATTCTTACTCGACTTGAGTTGTATTTCATCCAAAAAAACTTGTAATGATTTCATATATACACTCCATCTGATGTATGCTCTTCTTAAGATTAACATAATAATTAGATTATTGTTGTGTACATTAGAAACTTGAGAGAATTGTTTAAATTTAAATTGAGAGTATCAAATCTTGTAAACACAATTGTAGTTTCTTGGTATATGAAATCTCCCATTCTTCCACATAAATCTTGTGTTGAGTTATCCAATGTTCTTCATATTGCTTAATTTTTTCGTTCTTTAATTATTTGGCTCAGATTCTTAATAAATTGGGATTAGAGCTATCACCAATTTTTTTTTCAACAAATTGGTATCGGAGCTAGGATTTTTTGGCAATTTCTTAGCAGATCCAAATTGGTTATTAAATTGAAATTTGAATGAGGTCGATTATTTCATGGATGATAACTATGAAATTTGAGATTCCGCTTTTGGATCGTAGTAGTAGATTTTCTCTGTGAAATACCAGGATGTGAGTAGTTCTTGCTCAATTAGACTGGATGATGCTTTGTTGGAGTGAATAAAATGCTCGCAACAATGACTGCAAAGGAAAAAGCAACGCAAAGATCGAAAAGCCTTATAACAGATACATTTTTATCTTCTTAATCAAATTCTTCGGACGTAGTAAAGAAGAAAAGTGTCGTTGGATTGTGGTTGAAATTGGACCAACTTTATATGATAAAAAGCTTGACTAGTAAGTTACATTTGAAACAATGATTGTATTCTCATCGCTTGACATGAGGTGGATTCTTGGAAAATCATCTATTGGTGTTCAAGAAAATCGTCACTGATTTAGAGACCATGGATGCTAAGTACGATGAAGAGGATTTAGGCTTGATATTGTTATGTTTGTTGCCACCTTCATATGTGACTTTTAGAGATATTATTCTCTACAGTTGGGATACTCTCATTATTGATGAGGTATATTATGCGATTTATTCTAAGGAGAAGATGAAGCATCTAGTCGTCGAACCTAAGGCTCAAGTAGAGAGTCTTGTTATTTGTGAGAGGAAGACGTGGTCATGGAAGGGGCAGAGTCTCGAATAGCAACAACGATAAATTCTGTTGGTATTAAAACAACAAGAGGCACATGAAAAGAATTACTATGAGTGGCGGAACATGTATAAGTTTGCTACTACATATCAGAATGTACAGCCAGAAAATTTCGGTGATGCCAGTCTTGTAGAAGAAGACTACAATGATGGAGGTCCTTTGGTGATTTCTGACGTCGACTCCAACCCTGACGAGGATTGGATTCTTGATACGGCTTACACTTCTCATATGTCTTATAATTGGGATTGATTTTCTTTATATAAAACGGTTACAATTCAGTGATGATGGAAAATAATAAGCCTTATGAAATAACTAGTATTGGTAAGATTAGAATCAAAATGTTTTATGGGACAAACATGACACTTGGTTTAGTGTGACATGTTTCAAGTTTAAATAGAAATATTATCTCCTTACATACTCTTGATTCAAAAAGGTATAGGTATACTAGTGGAGGTGGAGTTCTGAAAGTTAGCAAGGGTGTCGGGTTGTGATAAAGGGGCATAAAAAGTTCCGGTTATATGTTTTGGAAGATTTGATGGTCGCTATGAAAATGATTTGATAAGCAGTAACTCATGTAGAGTTGGTTGTGATCAGGATTCTCATGGTGGTCCGAATAATGATATTGGGAAATCTTCCAAAAGCTCAAGTGGAGCTAGTTATGATCTTATCGATCATGTTGCTCATGGTGATTCAAGCATGTTTGACAACTCAGGTAGAGTTGGAAGTGTTCATGGTGATTCGACTAATTTTGGTGACTTACTCGGAGTGAAAGTGATCGAGATGATTCAAGCAAGATTGGCGCACAAGGTAGTTCTACTAGTAAGCAAGGCTTAGATTTAGTTCGCAATTGTTGAGTATGCCCGACAAAGACATACTGTGCTCGGAAGAGTTATGGTGGAAGAGTTGGAGAATGAATCGAAGAGAAGACATAATTCCTAGCATTGGAATTTGTGTCAAGGTAGAGATTGCTAGAGTATGACCCAAATTTGTATTGGAATTAGGATTCCTTTGGAAGTCCGATTGAAAAATGGATCCATGTTCATCGATGATTGGAAGTTTGATTAGTAAAAGAACTTTAGATATTTGAAGACTTGGTTTTGGAGTTTTAATAGAGAAAAGGTCGCCGCAATTTCACTAATTGGCAGCTAGCTTTGACGTTCGAGCATCTGGGATGAGAAATGGAACATATAGCTGTCACCTACTTGACACCAGTGTTTTGCTCTAGCAACGATATTATCTTAACGAGAATCATTTTTCGATTCTAACTCGCTTCTTGAGTTGTATTTCATCTAAAACACTTGCAATAATTTTCTATATATACTCATTGTGGAGTAAGCTCTTCACAAGGCTAACATAACAATTTGATAGAAACTTGAGAAAATTGTTTATATTTAAATTGAGAGTATCAAATCTTGTAAACACAATTTTAGTTTCTTGGTATATGAAATTCTCATCTTTTCTACATAAATCTTGTGTCGTTGTGTGATCCAATATTCTTCATATTGCTTATTTTTTCGTTCTTTAATTATTTGGCCCGAATTTCCAAAAAATTGGTATTTGAGCTATTATCAATTTTTTCCAGCAAAATCCAACTACTTTGAGACCCAAGTCGAGCCAATCAGAACATGCAAACATGTCAGAGAATTTTCTTTCCAGCAAAACGTAAAATTATCATTGTCCTAAAATTAGTCAAAAATGCGGTCAAGTAAACTCTCTAGTCAACTGATGGTCATTTGTCCTCCTGCTGCAACAAAATGAAAAGTTTGTTACCTTAACTGCAATTCTTCCAACAATATATAATAAACCCAAAGCTTTGCACACATCATTTGAAATGACCCACTATGAATTAAGTTGTTCCTCTTATGAGTCTCGGGTTCAAATCGTCGAGACAAAAAAAGGGAAAATCTCATTTCTCATACTTTTACTATATACTATTTCAAAAATAAGAAAACAACTTTCAAATCTCTAAAATCAGATATTTAACATAGACATACAAACATACGTAATATATAATTAACCCACCCACCTCCACCACCCCACCGCTCCGATGACTGTTCCAGCGACTGCTCCGATTTCGACGACTATTCTAATGACCGTTCCACCATCGATTTATTCCGACGAATGCTCCAATTCTGACAATTGTTCCAACTCCGGCGAATATTCCAGCAACAATTCTACCATTTTTTTTACAGTTGACACGATTTTTGACCTCTTGATTGTTGCTTGTAACTAGTAATATAAAATGTGACTTGTAAATTTGAACCGTGACTCTACAAACACATGTGACCTGTTAATATTTATTTGTGACCCGTTTATATTGATTTGTGACCTATGAAAAATGACTGTGACTTGTGACTCAAACTTGTGACAATGATATGTGACCTTAACGACGAATTAATTAGCCATAGTTAACTATCAAATTAATTGATCATACAAATTCGTGACTCGTCAATATTGATTTGTGACCTATACAAAATGACTGTGACTTGTGAACTCAAACAACTGACTAGTAAATTGTGACATTAGCAACTCATTTATTCATTGCAAATCGATCACAATTTATTAAATTATTGGTCACAAATCAAGAATTTTATATGTATTTATCGGTCACAAATAGAAAATTTTATAAGTTACGACTTATTTATCGATTACAAAATCAACATTTTTATTGGTTACAACTCGATTACAACTTAATAAATTGTGAGTCACGGTAACAACTTTTAGGTCACATATTATCCATCAATAACAAATTTGTTGGTCACAATTCATTTATTTTATTGGTGACATTCTCAAATTAATTGATCACAATTTATTCATTGGTCACAAATTTATCAAATTAATAATCACATAATATTTATAGGTCACAACTTATTTTATGATTACAAAACATCAAATTAATTGATCAAAAATTATATTTAGGTTACAATTTACCAAATTATTAGTCACAAATTAATAAATTTTTAGGTCACACAAATCAACTATCGCTTGCCGCACACATCCACAGTGCACTGCACCACCTACGACCACCAACAAAATCCCCCAAAACCTGCCACCACCATTTGCACTTTCAATACACAACAAGTCATCCTCTATCTGGCTACCAAAATATCGAAAAAAGAAAGAGAAACGAAAAACCTAATTTTTATAACAATCGCGTGGATCGGCCCTATCGACTGGAACCTCCGCCACCGTTGAATCCAACAACGCGACCGCCACCTAAACACCCCCACCATGAGCACTACCACCACCATAACCCCCATCCACCACCAACTGAAAACACACCCAAAAACCACATCAAATCGTGGAGCTGCAAATCCCGGCCATGGCAGGCAAACCACAACCACCCGAACACCACAACCCAATTGCGATGCTGTCACAACTTCCAACAACCAGGTTTTGCCGTGAGTTCGCAGCAGTGCCCGAAAGTGTCGAACTTTGCCTCCAACATCACCACATACACCACAGCACCTGAACTCTGCCTCCAACATCAACGCCACACCTCTACCCGCACAAATACCAAAACAACCCAAACCATCACTACCACCAATACAAAAAAGCATCAACACCACCACCACACCTCCAAGCATATTCATCATCGCCTTGTTGAAAAACCACCCGCCACCCTCAAATCTCCTTACATGGGATTAGACCGCCGTCGCCGCTCGTGTCACTATGGTGTATGTGGTGTCACTCCCGCATCGACACTGTAGAGAGAGAAGGTAGAGAGGGGATAGAGATGTTGAGAAAGGAAGGAGTGATATAAAATTAGGGCTTGAGTATTAGTTTTAAAATATTATTATTAATATTTAAATGTTTAATTATGTATATATAATTATAATGTAACTAATTAAAAAATATCTAATTTTTGAAAATTTAAACTTCAGATCTGATTTTAGAATATATATATTGAAAAGTAAGGAATGATGTAATTTCCAAAAATAAAAAAATCCACGTTGGAGCCTAACACCCAATGGACGGTGTGTAAATTAATGGTGCACAAAATAGCCCCTAAGCAAACGGGCTTGTAGGGTAAAAGAGTAATGCTATTCATCCTCAGTACGTTTACAAACATAGTATAGGTGACGTTAATGTGACATTAAAAGATAGGTAAAATTAAATAAGTCATTTCATTTAACCAATTATTTAGAGCCATCTAGAATGTGTTTGTAAACACACTATGAATGAATAACATTACTCAGGGTAAAATATGTGGATGTTGCAGAAAAAAATCCTCAGAATTTTTTTGAAATTCTGCATCACTAACACTGTCTTGAGATATTTTAGGAACCTTTGAGGAACATCAGACAGGATTTATACAAGTTCAAATACAAAAATATTTTCAGATTCAGTGCTTTACAGCAAGAAAATAATGGTGTCTCATATAAAGAGATTGCTGCACAAAATGGCATCACAAAAAGCATGTTTGTATTTGTATGTAAATAAACAACATGTCAAAGATTGTAATAAATTATAATTGGTTATACTTTCCTAAGATAGTTGATTGTATAATCTTTCTTTTTTGGTTTAGTTATAACCCTATAAATAGGGTATTGTACTTTGTAAGAAATACGAAATTCATATATCATTCGATAAACTCTTTTCATGGTATCAGAGCATTAGGGTTCGATCCTTCAAACCTGTGATCATAAACTTGGGTTCCCATCGCTGTTTTGGATTCTGGCAGTCACATCGTGGGTTTCGAGTCGCCGTTCGTAAGGTTCCCGTCGCCTTTGGAATTTGGGCAGTAGCATAGTGGGTTCCCGTCTGAGGCTCGCGTGTCGCCGTTTGGTCCTAAGAGGTCGCCGCATCTGGTGAGCTTGACTTTGGTGTCTGTCGAGCAATTGTAGGTTGAATATGCCAATTCGCCGCATCCGGTGAGCTTGGTCGGCGCTATTGGAGTGTCCCGTCGTCTGGGTTTGTCGATTTGGTGCAGTGAGCGTGGATTGGGCTACAGTGGTTTTATTTGGGCTACAGTGGGTTGATTTGTGGACTTGTTGGGCCATTGGGTAATTTAATTGGGCCTGAAATATTTGGGTCAGTGTTTAATTTGGGCCATTGGTTAATTAATTGAAGGTTTGGTGTTTTGGGTCATTGGATAGTTTATTGGGCCTTATTAGGCCTGAATTAGTTTTTTGGTTATTGAGCTTGTTGGGCCGTCTTGCATCGCTACTTCGTGGTTATGGATGAGAAGAAATCCGTTGTCGCGTTAGATATGGTACCTGTAATGTCAAAAATCACGGACCATAAACTTAATGGCTGAATTTTTTGGATTGGAGCAAGACCGTTCGACTTTATCTACGGAGTATCGACAAAGATACTCATTTAATTGAAGATCCCTCCAAAGATGATTCAAAGCAGACGTGGCTTCGGGAGGATGCTCGCTTATTTTTACAAATTCGAAATTCTATTGATGGCAAGGTAATTGGCTTAATCAATCACTGTGAGTTTGTCAAAGAGTTGATGGATTATTTGGATTTCTTTTATTCTGGTAAAGGGAACCTTTCTCGCATGTTTGAGGTGTGCAAAGCATTTTACCGTGCAGAAAAGCAAGGTAAGTCTCTTACAACTTATTTTATGGAATTTAAGAAGATTTATGAGGAGCTAAATATATTACTGCCTTTTAGCCCTGATGTAAAGGTTCAACAAAGCCAATGAGAACAAATGGCTGTCATGAGTTTTCTTGCTGGTCTTTCCTCCGAATTTGAGACTGCTAAGTCACAGGTTCTTTCTGGTTCTGAAATCTCATCGTTACAAGAAGTATTTAGTCGAGTACTCAGCACTGAAAGTACTCCACCTGCTCAAACCAGTGGTGCTTTGGTCAGTCGGAATAATAATTATGAGCTTGGGAGATCAATCATTCAGAGTGGGAATAAAGGAGGGGGTTCACAAGTCTTTGAAACTCGAACACAAACCTCTGAAGGAATTGTGTGTTACTATTGTCACAAGCCAGGACATACGAAGCGTGAGTGTAGAAAGCTCCAGCACAGGAATCAGAGAGCTCACTCGGCCCATGTTGCAACCACTAATGAGGATCCTGAAAAATCATTTATTGTCTCTGCAGATGAATTTGCCAAGTTCTCACAGTATCGAGAGTCACTAAAGTCTTCTTCTTCCTCTGTCACCGCTGTTGCTGATTCAGGTAATCCAAATGCGTGTTTTATTTCCTCATCCTCCACATGGGTCATTAATTCTGGTGCCACAGATCATATGACATGTAATTCTGGTCTATTTTCTACTTTTAAGTCACACACTTCCCCCTCTACCGTTACTTTAGCCGATGGGTCACCATCTTGTGTCCGTGGGTCTGGTACAATTAATCCTACCCCTCTACTTCCTTTGTCGTCTGTCTTACATTTACCTAACTTGTCCTTTAATTTGATCTCTGTAAGTTAGCTTACTCGCACTCTTAATTGTTGCATCTCTTTTTTCCCTGATCATTGCTTATTTCAGGATCTTATGACGAAGAAGACTATTGGTAAATGACATGAGTCTGGAAGCCTCTACATTTTGAACACACCAATCACTAAATCTGTTGCTTGCTCTAGTGTTACGTCTCCCTTCGAGGCACATTGTAGGTTGAGTCACCCATCTCTCCATTTGCTCAAGAAGCTTTGTCCACAATTTAGTAAGATGTCTTCATTAGATTGTGAGTCGTGTCAATTTGCAAAACATCATCGTCTTAGTTCGAGTCCAAGAGTCAATAAACGTGCTAGTGTTCCTTTCGAATTAGTTCATTTTGATGTTTGAGGTCCTTGTCCTGTTTTGTCTAAACCGGGATTCAAGTATTTTGTTACTTTTGTGGATGATTATTCTCGTGTAACCTGGTTATATTTAATGAAGAGTCGTTCCGAGTTGTTCTCTATTTTTTGTGTGTTTTGTGTTGAGATTAAAACTCAATTTAATGTTTCGATCCGTACTTTGCGAAGTGATAATGCCAAAGAGTATACGTCCGTTTTGTTTCAGTCTTATATGGTTCAGAATGGTATACTCCACGAAACATCTTGTGTTGATACTCCATCTCAAAATGGAGTGGCCGAAAGGAAGAACAGACATCTTCTTGAAACTGCACGCGCCCTATTATTTCAAATGAATGTTCCTAAGCCTTTTTGGGCCGATGCAGTCTCTACCGCATGTTTTCTGATTAATCGCATGCCCTCATCTGTTCTTTGTGGTGAGATCCCTTACAAAATTCTTTTTCCTAGTAAGTCGCTGTTTCCTGTTGAACCTCGGATATTTGGTAGCACATGTTTTGTTCATGATGTTCGTCCGCATGTCACCAAATTAGATCCCAAGTCTTTGAGGTGTATCTTTCTTGGTTATTCTCGTCTTCAAAAAGGTTATAAATGTTATTGTCCTAGTCTTCACAGATATCTTGTCTCCATTGATGTTACCTTTACGGAAGACACTTTATTTCCCGTTTTCACCTCCTCCCGCACATCATGGGGAGGACGACGATGATTTGTTGGTATATTCTATCACGTCCTCTGCACCTGTCCCGGAACCAGCTCCTGGCAGGCCCCCTATTAGTCAAGTTTACTCCAGGTGCACCCTCCCTAATTCATGTCCCGCACCTGCTCCTTCGTCATCAGATCCAGTCTCAAACGATGATCTCCATATTGCGTTACGCAAAGGTAAACGCCAATGTACTTATCCTATTTCGTCTGTTGTTTCTTATAATTGTTTGTCGCCTTCATCTTCTTCCTTTATTGCATCCCTTGATTCTATCTCTATTCCTAAAATCGTTCATGACGCTATATCTCATCCCGGTTGGCATCATGCAATGATAGAGGAAATGAATACTTTGGTACTTGGAATTTGGTTGATTTACCTTCAGGGAAACGGGCTATAGGATGCAAATGGGTGTTCACAGTTAATGTCAGTCCAGATGGGTCCGTTGCTCAACTGAAAGCCCGTCTTGTCGCTAAAGGGTATGCTCAAACCTATGGAGTTGACTATTCTGACACTTTTTCTCCGGTAGCTAAATTGACTTCTGTTCGGTTGTTTATTTCCACGGCGGCTACTCACCATTGGCCTTTGCATCAACTTGATATCAAGAATGCTTTTCTTCATGGTGATCTTCAAGAGGAAGTGTATATGGAGCAACCTCCTAATTTTGTTGCTCAGGGGGAGTCGGGCGAGTTTGTCGTCTTCGAAAATCTCTGTATGGTTTGAAATAGAGTCCTCGTGCTTGGTTTGGAAAATTTAGTCAGACTGTTGAAAAGTTTAGTATGATGAAAAGCAAGTCTGACCATTCTGTGTTCTATAGACATTCTGCATCTGGTATCATTCTTTTAGTTGTGTATGTGGATGACATTGTCATTACTGGAAGTGATACTACGGGAATCTCATCTCTTAAGTCTTTTCTCCATACTCAGTTTCACACAAAGGACTTAGGGGTACTAAAGTATTTCTTGGGTGTTGAAGTCTCAAGGAATAAGAAAGGGATCTTCTTATCTCAGAGAAAATATGTCCTGGACTTATTGACTGAAACGGGAAAATTGGGGGCGAAGCCTTGTAGTACTCCAATGACCCCAAACATGCACCTTACAGGAGATGGAGAACGAATTGAAGATCCTGAGAGATATAGAAGATTAGTTGGAAAGTTGAATTATCTTACGGTGACTCGTCCAGATATTGCATATTCTGTCAGTGTGGTTAGTCAGTTTATGTCATCCCCAACAGTTCATCATTGGGCAGCGCTAGAACAGATTTTGTGTTACTTGAAAGGAGCACCCGGACGAGGTATCTTGTATGCAAATCATGGGCACACTCGTATTGAATGTTTTTCAAATGCAGATTGGGCAGGTTCCAAAGTGGATAGATGATCCACATCAAGTTATTGTATTTTCGTTGGAGGAAATTTGGTCTCATGAAAAAGTAAGAAGCAGAATGTTGTGTCACGATCAAGTGCAAAGGCAGAATATAGGGCTATGGCACAATCAGTGTGTGAGATAATGTGGATATGTCAACTATTGACTGAAATCGACCTTAAAATTTCAGTACCAGCAAAATTATGGTGTGATAATCAAGTTGCCCTTCATATTGCATCTAATCCTGTGTTTCATGAGCGAACTAAGCATATTGAGATCGATTGTCACTTTGTTCGTGAGAAAATTCAAGAAGGTTTGATTTCTACCGAATATGTGCGGACTGGAGAACAATTAAGAAATATCTTCACGAAAGCTTTAAATGGGGTTCGGGTGGATTATCTTTGTAACAAGTTGGGCATGATTAATATCTATGCTCCAACTTGAGGGGGAGTGTCAAAGATTGTAATAAATTGTAATTGGTTATACTTTCCTAAAATAGTTGATTGTATAATCTTTCCTTTTTGGTTTAGTTATAACCCTATAAATAGGGTATTGTACTTTGTAAGAAATACGAAATTCATATATCATTCGATAAACTCTTTTCACAACACATAGCTGATAGAAAAAATAAGGAACCTAATTTGTGTGCAACAGGAATTTCACAAGGTATATCTAGTTAGAGAAATAACCACTCTTTGTATCCTTAAATGAATTCCCGGGACATGATACTTCTATAGAGTAGATGAAGATACAATGAAAAAGATTAGGAAAAATTAAGCTATATTTTTTACTTGGCTCAGGATTTTCCTTCAGGACTGCCAGAACACATTTGGGTCATTGCTGTACAATGTGGGGTCTTGAATCTCTAGGTTAGCCACGTGACAATTGATCAGTCGAGCTTGGAAACTTTTACAAAGGACCAGTCCGAAAGGTAGCATCCACCAACCACTTTCATCCCTAGACCAATGCTCCAACACCATATAAATACATTAGATTCCAAAAGCTATACCAAATTTAATCAATTCTAAGGAAAATAATTCAAAATTATAGACATGCACCAAGAAAATGTATCTTACATGATAAAATTCCAGGCCTGAAAGTTGGGATGCTTTTGGTTTGATGAGGATTGAGTCTTGAAATGAACTATTCCACATACGAAGGCAACCACCTGCACCATATAACTGTTCCTCAGTACTTGCTTCAAGACAAGAGTACATAAAAGGGAAGTGTGACGTTTCCCATTAAAGAAAAGCACACTTTCATTGTGTTCCTCTAAAGAAATGATCATTTTGACATTAGAACTTGTGCTATTAGAATCTCATAGAGAATGTACGGGTTTGTTAATACAGTATTGTTGACTCTAGAAGTTATCAAGTTTACCATTGAAGAAGTTCACAAATAATGTTATAAGAATTTACTAAATGCAAAAGACAAGGAAAAAAATGAAGTGCATGCAATAACCACTTACGACATTTATCACAGAAGTTATATTCCATAAAGCATATACACGTGCAAGGCCAGCCGACCGCCTGGGTCCATGACTAAATAACGCATTGATCCCAGCAGGAAATGGCAGAAGTATCCCAAGAGGAAGAACAGACAAAACGAAGAAGACATCCAGCAGCGATATGGAGTAAAGCTGAAGTAAAGTAAGCAAGACTAAGCTAAAATCTGCTAAAAGGAGTATTGAGATGACCAAACCAACAAGATCCTGCAATTGGAGTCCAATGGAAGAAAAGAGGAAGCGAGTATCAAATGTTGAATGGATTTTGAGGAAAAAAGATCACTATATTTAAAGTAGTCCAATATATTAAGACTTGCCTGATGGCAAACAGGTCTAGTGTTGCAAATTATGTAGTAGAAAGGATAATCTATTTGTATCTTCTCTTCAAGTTTTTGAAGGCTCTTGGCATTTAAAATTTCTCCACATATCTTTTTCTGCATCATAACGTGTTCACTGACTCTTACAAGATTTAGTGCTTTCTTCCAGCGGTTACCAGGCAATCTGCACAAAAAACGATGCATGGAGAGAGAGAGAGAGAGAGAGAGAAGCAAATGAACCCAAACCATCAATTCAACAGTCAACAGAAACATCAAAAGAGCAAAAGAATCACATGCAAATGCCTTACTGTGAGTGCTGCTCTAGTAACAAAGATTTATCTAATCCTTGAATTGATGAATGTGTGCTTTCATCTTCTATGGCACATACAACAAGTCCAAATTGACGATATCCATTTGCTGAAGGCTGAAAACAAATTAGATCTGCACGTACACCATGAGTACTTAATGTTCTATTTGCATGTGTCTCAAGCCAGCAGATAACCGGATGAAATGTTGCCTTTAGATGCCCACGTCGGACTAAACGAAGTTGTGCACTTAGACCAGCTACAAATCGGTACCAAATTGTAGGGGGGACTGACTGGAACATGGTAAAAAGAAGACGATCTCAGGACCTCCATGAGGCACAGCATATGATCAGACAAAGCTTGCAATTATCTTAGTAAGCGGTAGAAAGCAAACCTGACTCATGAGGCTAGTTAGAATGTTATCACTGTGAAGAGAGAAAGGTGTCATGTAAGATCCATCTCCTCCAAAAACTATATACATCGGGAACCTTTGTGGAAGGCGAGGTGGAAGGTCATCCCTTTTTTCATCTCCACCGAGGAAAAAATCCACATAGGCAAGCATTAAATCAGAAGTTGAAGTCACCTACAGCACAAAGAGAAATTATTAGTGTTGATTAAGAAAAAAAATGAATTCATTGAAATTAGACATAAGCAGCAATAAAATAGGTATGTTGAGATAGAGAGGGTACAGTAGCACGTAAAAAAATCCAGACAGAAACTATGTTTCCATGAGTCAAATTCCTGATTTAGTTTATCAAGGTCAAGATTCTTACCACCTAGAATCCAAGACGCGATATTGCACTAAGATTGGATAAGATGCTAAATGAGCAACAGATATGAGGTTGGAAACGCAGAGTACTCAATAACGTGAATCACATAAAAACTCAGGATTGGTAACACAAATACTGTATTGGGACATGAGGGGACATGGAGATTCAGTCAGAAGTTTTCACTCTAGATACAGGTATGGTCACACCCCATGATAGTAAGTTAACAGTAAGAGGCTAGATATATTACATAAATTTGACTTAACACTCATCAGAATAATGCATTTTAAAGAATTGTACAAAATTAACTGGAAAAAGAAAAGAGAGATGACACTTGTAGTTAATTTTATGGTTAATTGTCATTTAGTGTCAAGGACTTATATTAGGCATTGAAAAGCATGTCTGTTTAAGAGAAGTCGATATGTCAGGGTTACCAGTGTTGGAGTAACATATAAGAGGTCTAATGTGTAGCCAAGAGAGTAACTTCATGACAGCTTTATCATTAAGTGAGATCACCATGCGTCACTTAGAACCACATCTCTGCATTAGTGGCCAGCTCAATATGTGCATAAATTCAGGGAATATTCACATATCTATTCTACTACACTTCTTGTTCGTTAAATCAACATAGAGAAACATCATGAGAATTACAAAAAGGAAAGAAGACAAGAAAAAAATTTCTCTTAATATTTCTTTCAGCTTCTTCTTTTTCTCCTGTGCTGTTGGGGCTTTTTTATATGCCAAGGTAGTCACTATGACAGCAGATGCTACAGTCCATCTTGGCCTTAAGGATCATTATTATATCATGTAATACTCTAACTTATAAACACAAAAGCAATCCATGTTCAAGTCTTTCTATCACCCAGTTGTGAATGCATCTTATCTCGAATGATTAAAAATTGGCCCCGTCGCAAGGGAGCATGTTGAAAACAAAATTTAAATAAATTGAACGAAACGAGAGAAGAATGTTTTTATTTCGTTAATTGACCATTACAACTTACAATCCCTTTTATAATACACTAATGGAACTAAATAAGGAAAAAGAATAGAGTGAATAAGGAAATATAAATCAACTATCAATTTACATCAAGAATGGAAAGATTTGGAAATCTTTCCATTATACCCGGTTTCCTACACTCCCCCTCAAGTTGGATCGTAGATATTGATCATGTCCAACTTGCTAATGAGATCGCTGAAATGTTGTTGAGATAATCCTTCTGTAAGAATATCTGCCTTTTGCTCCTTTGTAGGGACATACACCATACAAATGACTCCACTTTCTACCTTCTCTTTGATGAAATGTCTATCGACCTCCACATGTTTTGTTCTATCATGCTGGACTGGATTGAGTGAAATGTTGATGGCTGCTTTGTTATCACAATAGAGTTTCATAGGTAATTTTATTGCAACATTCAATTCCTCCAAGAGTTTCTGTAGCCATAGTCCTTCACATATCCCATGTGCAGCCGCTCTGAATTCTGCTTCGGCACTGCTTCTTGCCACTACACTCTGTTTTTTACTTCTCCAAGTAACCAGATTGCCCCATACAAAGGTACAGTATCCCGACGTTGATCTCCTGTCTTGTATTGACCCGGCCCAATCAGCATCTGTAAATATTTCTACTTCTTTCTTTTCACTTTTCTTGAAAAATAAGCCCTTCCCGGAGGTCCCCTTTAGATACCTGAGAATCTTGTACACTGCTTCTAGGTTAGTTTCCTTCGGTGAGTGCATGTGTTGACTTGCAACACTGACTGCAAAAGCAATGTCTGGTCTCGTGTGTGATAGGTAGATTAACTTACCAACCAGTCGTTGATATCTGTCTCTATCAACCAAGTTACCTGTCGCCTCTGTTCTTTTCCCACAATCTATAGGTGTGTTGCTTGGTTTACACCCAAGCATGCCAGTTTCAGTTAGCAGGTCAAGAATGTATTTTCTCTGTGAAATACTGATGCCCTGTTTTGATCTCGCGACCTCCATACCTAAGAAGTACCGCATCTGACCTAGGTCTTTTACTTCAAATTTTGAGGCAAGGCTTTTCTTTAATTTGTCAATCTCGGTTAAGTTGTTTCCAGTGAGGATTATATCGTCGACATACACAATCAGAATCGTTATATTTCCTCCCTCAGAATGCCGGAAAAACATGGTGTGATCTGACTGTCCTTGTTGGTACCCTTGCTTTTTCAATACCTTTGCAAATCTGTCAAACCAGGCCCTCGGTGATTGTTTAAGACCATATAATGACTTCTTGAGTTTGCATACCAAGTCTTTTCCACCTTCATTATTGAACCCAGGTGGTACTTTCATATAGACTTCCTCTTCTAGTTCTCCATTCAAAAAAGCATTCTTAATGTCAAGTTGCTGGAGGGACCAATCCAAATTGGCTGCTAAAGATAAGAGAACTCGAACTGTATTCAATTTTGCCACCGGTGCAAATGTCTCCAAGTAATCAATACCATATGTCTGTGTGTATCCTTTGGCTACCAGTCGAGCTTTATACCGCTCTATTGTCCCATCTGCTTTATACTTCACATTAAACACCCATTTACATCCAACTGGATTTTTACCTCTTGGTAACTGCACTAACTCCCAGGTTTCATTGTTTTTCAGTGCCCTTATTTCTTCCATAAGAGCTTCTTTCCATTTTGGAACTTGCAAGGCCTCCTGAATATTTCTTGGGATTTCTGTATTATCAAGAGTAGTGATGAAAGTACGAAATTTTGGAGCAAGAGTATTATAAGACACAAATTTAGAAATAGGGTGGAGAGTACACGACCGTGTTTGTTTTCGAAGAGCAATTGGTAAATCATCACTTGGAGATCCAGAGTTATCAGATAGAATTTTATCAGGCCCTATCACCGGTTCTGACTCTTTTGGTGCTTCAGGTACGAGAGTTCCCGTATACTTTGAGTTTGGCCTTCTTGAGTAAACTATCACCTCCTTGTTTCTTTGGTTTCCTGCATCTCCCCCTGTATTCAAGTTCCCTTCTGTAGATGGCATATTGGGTGTGATTTGTGCAGGATAGGTTGGTTCAGAGGGGGAGAGATCAAAGTTAAAAAATTCTTCAAGTAACCGCTCTTTATTCAGATTCTCCCCCTGAAGAGAGGGTTGTTTGAAGTAGGGTGTGCTCTCAAAGAAGGTGACATCTAGACTGACAAAAATTCTTTTTGTGGATGGATCATAACATTTATACCCCTTCTGAGTAGGTGAGTATCCAATGAACACACATCTAAGTGCCCGAGGGTCTAATTTACTTCGCTGATGAGAGTGAATATGAGTAAAGGCCACGCATCCAAACACTCGCAGAGGTAAATTGGAGTAAAGTCGAGTGGTGGGAAAGTGTGTTTGGAGTTTCTGAAGAGGTGAGCCAAATGATAGGATACGACTGGGCATTCTATTGATTAGATATGTGGCTGTTAGAATAGCATCCCCCCAAAAATGTTTAGGCATATTTGTAGTGAACATCAAGGCACGGGTTACTTCTAGAAGGTGCCTATTTTTTCGCTCTGCGATCCCGTTTTGTTGAGGGGTATTGACACATGAGGTTTGGTGGATTATCCCATGAATTTGGAGATAGTTTCGTAATGTGTCATTGATATATTCGGTGCCGTTATCTGTGCGGAGTATTTGGATTTGTGTTTGAAATTGGGTTTGGATCATTGTATGAAAATTGATGAACACGGAGTGGACCTCAGATTTTTCTTTTAGTAGGTAGACCCAACAGACTCGAGTATGATCATCTATAAAGGTGATAAACCATCTAGTATGTGTTCGACTGGGGGTCCGGGAGGGTCCCCACAAGTCACTGTGAATCATAGTAAAGGGTTTAGATGGTTTGTATATAGAATTTGGGTACGAAGTACGTTGATGTTTCGCAAGTTCGCAATTTTCACATTGGAAGTCAATAGAAATTTTATTTGAAAATATTGAAGGGATTACACGTTTCAAATATTGAAAATTTGGGTGGCCTAGTCTGTAATGCCATAACAGAATTTCACTATCCCTAGAAACAGATGCAGACTCACAAATTGCAATTTGGTGTCGTTTACAGCTTCCTCAAAGTAATACAATCCCTCACATTCTTTAGCACTGCCAATCGTCTTTCCCGATGAAAGGTCCTGAAAGACACAGTGAGACGGAAGAAATTTAGCAACGCAATTAGAGTTTCTAGTCAGTTTGCTAATTGATAACAGATTGCATGATAAATTTGGAACATGTAAGACAGATTCAAGGGTTAGAGAGTCAGAAATTTTGATACTCCCTTTCCCCGCGACAGATGAGAGAGAGCCATCTGCAATTTTGACCTTAACATTGCCAGCACAAGTTGAATAGGAAGAGAAAAGGTAATAGGCATCTGTCATATGGTCGGATGCTCCGGAGTCTATAATCCAGGAGGTTTTAGATTTTGAAGTGGTAAATAAGGCTTTTAAGATATTACCTTTATGAGCTAGGGAGCTTGAAGGGCCATTAGGAAGAGACTGACCAAAAGTTTGAAGAGTTGTGAAAATTTGGTAGAGTTGTTCCAATTGTTCGGGGTTGAATGCACCATTTTGAGTAGGGTTGATTTTTGCCTCAGCTTGATATCCCCGACTCCTGGTGTTTTGCTTTGGCTTCCAATCAGCGGGTTTTCCATGTAAATCCCAACACGTGTCTTCTTTGTGTCCAGGTTTACGACAATGTTCACACCACGGTCGGCCACGCTGCTTTTGATGTGACCCATTTATTTTTGATGACAAGCCCATAGAATCAGGCCCATTAATTTCAGGCCCAAATCCCCTTCCATTTAAGAAACCCTTGGGCAGAAGTTTTTCATTACTTGGGCCATTAGTTATAGGCCCAATCATTCCATACCGATAATTAGGCCCATTTTCCTTCATCAAGAGGGCCGACGCCTCATTGTGTCCTTGTCCATCCTCCAACATCACTGATCGGCGTGTTTCCTCCCGGCGAATCTCCGAGAAGACTTCACGAAGGGACGGCAGAGGTCGCCGGCCAAGGACGCGACCTCTGACGTCGTCGAGGTCTCGATTTAAGCCAGCCAAAAACTCATAAACCCGTTCATTCTCCAATTTCTTCTTATACCGCACGCTGTCGTCCCCACACTTCCATTCCTCGTCGCAGCTGAGATCGAGCTCCTGCCAAAGCGAAGTCATCTCCATGAAGTATTCAGTGACTTCCCTGGCTCCCTGCTTCGTTTGCCATAGACGGGTTTTGATGTCAAAGATGTGGGATGAGTTCTTCGTGTCAGAGTATGTGTCTCGTACAGCCTCCCACACTTCTTTTGCAGTCGGAAGGAATAGAAAAGTTTTTCCTATTGCTGGTTTCATGGAATTAACCAGCCAGGCAATGACCATGGAGTTCTCGGAGTTCCATCGTTGAAGGGTTGCAGGTTCTGTTGGCTTCTTCGAATCACCGGTAAGATACCCCAGCTTCCCTTTACCATCGATCACCAATTTTATTGATTGGGCCCATTCACGGTAATTTTTTCCATTCAATTTTTCGACGGTGAGCTGGAATGATGAGTTCTCAAAACTGTGAGAACCAATAGTGGAGTTAACCTCCTTTTCGATTTGAGGATTGTCTGAGATGATAGACCCGGAACTGTTTACGGGAAAGTCAGCCATAGGTTCCTAGGTTAAGTAGCCTAATGCTCTGATACCATGAACGAAACGAGAGAAGAATGTTTTTATTTCGTTAATTGACCATTACAACTTACAATCCCTTTTATAATACACTAATGGAACTAAATAAGGAAAAAGAATAGAGTGAATAAGGAAATATAAATCAACTATCAATTTACATCAAGAATGGAAAGATTTGGAAATCTTTCCATTATACCCGGTTTCCTACATAAATAAATTCTTCCCTCTCTAATAATTTAATCTTTTAGATTAGGTGGTTCAGTAACAAGAATACAGCATAAAAGAAAATTAGAAGTTAAGATAAAATAGGATTCAAAAGCCAAAATTGTCATAATCCACGTCCATTTGCATCTTGAGGTTTGCAGCTCTGTTTTTGCACTGTGAATCTCAACGTTTCAAAAGTAAAGAAAGTGCATAGAATACACTATGCTACGACTTGCTCTTCAGCACGCATCTTGGCACGCTCTAAACAATTGGAATCAAAAGCGATATCAGTGTTTGTCGGCTCTTCTCGTCACTTGGTCTAAGCAGAAAGGTACTAGTCCCTTGATGTTTCATTTGACCAATTAAGGATTATTTTTGAATGGTTCAAACTGATAAGGTTTTCAACCTCCTGCATCCAATTTTGGCCATAGTTAATAATTGCTTCTGCTCTCATATAAGTCATTTTTCATTCTACTGTTTCACAAAATAATACAGATGTACTTGAACATCATAATTCTTCACTGAGTATTGTCTATAAACTGTCTGCTACAGCTGCTAATCCTTAATAAGTTCTCATTAACTAATTTTACGTATAGAGACTTCTATTTATTCAGCATTTCATTTTTTCAGAAAGCAGGTAGTTTTATCTTGGCATAGTACTTCTGGATATTACAATAAACATATGGCTCCTATCCACCTTGTTTTAGATAAGATGCCTTCACTGAAACCCAATGTTAAGGCCACCGGTTAGGTTTTAGTTGATTTTGTAATTGACAAATTCTGTGGATAAAAGGACTTAATCTGATAGGATGTAAAAGTTTAAGGAGTAATGTACAATTTGTTCAAAAGTTAGTTAGTATATATAGGGTTTCGAGTTTGAAACAAGGAGGAAATCGGCGCGGATTTTCGTTGGATTATCGCCAAAGGTTGCCTCGAGCCAAAAAAGCAGAAACATCGTTGTCAGACCGTCGCCCCTCTTTCACTCGAGCGACAGTGCTATCCAGAAAATTTTTATTTCACGATTTCAAGGCTTTTTACCCAGCCATTCGTTTTCTAACCTACCTATTTATACCAAAACTCACTTGTACGTTTTTCTGAGGTTGAACAATTAAGAAAGCTTTATCTGGGAGAGTGATTCCTTCATATCACATCATTCAACCTTCATTCTTGTGAAATTCTTTGGTGAGAAAAATATCGAGAGCATAATCCAAAATACCAAAAATCACTTCCTATTTATCTAGTCAGAGTTCTAAAGATCGAAGGAAGTTGACAAGAGTTTCTATCGGTGAAGAAAGGGTCGTTCTTCGTGATCCACTGTTGATAGACGAATTCACAAGGCTTGGAGTGTTGTAGGGTAGCAGATTCCACGGAGAGTTTTAGCAACTGCAACTAAGGATTGGTGCAGGGGAACACGGGATCCAAAGAGAGCTGTAAAGTGCACTCGGGAGATCAGATAGTGTGTGTCATCTAGATTGGTAGACTATAAGTTGTTATATTCGTTTACAAGGGATTGACTAGCAAAGTGCTCAGAGTTTTTCCCAGTTGGGTATTTCCGTGAACATCCCTGTGTTTGATTTACCGCTTTACTATTATTATTTATTATATAACTGCGGTAATTCAGCTTAGGACAAATTGACTTGTATGTTTAATCATCTAGTTAAGAATTAAAAGTGACTTGTTGCTGTTTAATTCGATATATTTTTAAATTCCGCATATTACACCTATTAAAGTAAAATAATAAGGTTACTTCCATGTTGTGTTAGCCTCCCACTATTTATAATAAGAACTTAGGAAACCTTAGGTATTACATAAAAGACTTAAATACCCTTTAACACTCCCCCTCAGGCTGGAGCATATATATTGTATGTTCCAAGCTAGTTACAGATGTACTTTATCCTTGAGCCCCCAACGATTTAGTAAATATATTAGCTAACTGATCAACTGAGTTTATATATTTAGTCTCAATCTGCTTCTGCAACAATTTTTCTCGAATAAAGTGATAGTCAACTTCAATGTGCTTCGTTCTCTCATGGAAGATTGGGTTGGAAGCAATGTGAAGTGATTGCACAGATAGGTTGAAACTCATGTTATATTGTGTTTACAACACCAAAAGGGGTTTCCAAGTTGAATAATAATATTGCTAGATCATTTGCGTTTTAAATGTCAAACTCATCAGGGATCCAGAGCATACCTTCAGCCCTTCATAGAGAGCACGTGAACGGCAAGAACGCAAGCAAGCATGGTCATATTCTGATCGAACATATTCACGCAGGTGCTGCATTTTCTTCTTCCGGCACCACTGTCGCCATGACCATGCGAGTGGATATGCAATAACACAAAGGATGCTGTAAACTGATCCTTCCCACCACTGATAAGAAGCTAAAGCATTTATCTCATCAACAAATCTGTTGAAAGCATCTTCATATCTACCAACAAAAGACAAGGTAGTGAAATGAATAAAAAACAAATGTTTTCGATTGTAATGACGCCAGTTCCATAATATCAGCATAATTATAAAACCTGACCGTTGAAATTTAACAAAAACCATATCATATCACTTATATGCTTTTCAATTTGAGTTCTTGCTCTTAAAAGTATTCAACATAATAACCACAAAAAAGATATAAAGCATACACAATTTTTTTTATTTCTTTAGGAGGAGAATGAGGGAGATGCCAAGGTTCACTGAAAGTGTTTACTCCCATAAAGTACATGCGATGGACATGGGTTTGGGATTCCTCAACCCTACTGGTTTCCAACACCTGAAAAAAAAACAGAATGATCGCATTCAGAATAATCAGCAACAAATCTGTTAACATGCTCGTAAGTTAGATGCTACAGAAATGGACAGAAATTGGAGAACCTCATTAAGTGACTCCAGAAAAGGAAATGAGCGATCAATTGGAGAGCCACGGCAAGCCCGCACTAGACCTGGTAATTCATCTGCGCCAACAAATTTCATCCTAGCAACACTTAGAACAAGTGCTAAGATGATGAGGAGACTTACAAGTGTCAAACCAAATAACCATGGCCCTCCAAAGGTGTACATTAATTCTTCAACGGCTGTATAACAGTGAGGCATATGATATCGCTCAGATACACAGTTGTATGGGCAAGGGGAATCTGTAACACCTCCTGAGGAAAGATGGTCTTAAAAGTAAGAGAATTCCATTTAACAAGGAACAAATACCTTCATAGATCAAACTACTGCTATAGAAATCTCTCTATCTTGGGATACATAATTTTGACAACAACGCCTCTATCCTATCAAAGAAGTGATGGAAAATTAGATATCTTTTAGGAGGAAAAAAAAAACAGTTACTAGACTAGACTAGGTTTGATTTATTCCATTTCCTTAATAATTAGGTTCTGTTAAATTTAAAATATACAGCTTTTGATGTAATAAGAACAGCAATACTGTAATGAAATATGATGTACCTCGAACAGCAATATATACCGCACGATGGGGAAGCTCATGAGATGGGCAATTGCGACAAAGGACTCTGTCAGACCCAGTCAAATTTTTATAAGTCCCAAGGGGGCATTCCTGCATTATGACGTGTGCATTAAAACTTGAAGAATTTGAGAGTAAAGCAGACACAGACTTTATAGAGGAATATATAAAGAGGTTATGGTAACAAAGAAGCAACATATTCTACGGCAATCAAATTACTTCAGGTATAAGGAAGAAGAGAATCAAAATGCAGTTACTACTTTGATTACTTTGTGGAATTTGAAAGAGGTACGGACTTCTTCCAAAAAGTACCTATGCCAGTAGACTTAAAATATGAAAAAAGAATATCTCGACGGATATATTTAAAGAATCAGAGTTCAACTTAGTTTATAATCAAGACATGTGAGCTGAATTCAAAAGTGCACAAGTCATCTTAGACATTAGAGAAGCGCTTAACTCTTGAACTTCACCAAAAATCTCGACAGTGAAGCATAGGGTTTCAAATATACTCAATAAGACTCGATGCCCCTCAATGTGAGAAGTCCTATCATTATATAGAACCAAAATCACAACTAAATATGATAGTTATCAATTACAATATTTATTAATGGTAATCTATTTAATATGGTAGATTTCCTTATATTCGAGCTTTCCTTATCTTCCAGTGTAGCGAAGGTGACAATGCTCGTGCCCACGGAGAAGAGACTCAAATCACAGCAACTATCTACGAAAAATAGTGATGACGAGAAACCCAAGAACAACAAATAGTGTAGAAACAGTCAAGAACCACTCCAAGAACACTCAAAAGTCACTCCAGAGAGCTTACGCCACAAGAATTTTCAAAAGAAATTCACAAAGTATGCTGACCACACAAGCTCTATCAGTCGAGAGAATTCAATCGATCACATAATTCTTGCTCCAACAAAAGCTCTAACAGCCAATGCGCTGGCCAAAAATCCAGCAATATATCACAAGCCAAGATGCTACAATTGGTAGAAACCCCACAGAACAGCCCACACCAAAAACTCAAAGATTATCCTCTTTTGAGAATCTAAAACTCTAGCTCATCACCCGAGCAACCAAAACTCAACAATCTGCACTCCCTTGACTCTTTCTTCCTTAACCAAAAACGAAAATCTTTATTTTTTTCTTTTCAGCAACGTCTTTGCAAAAATTATGTACTGCAGATTAGAGAATTTTCCATGCAATTCGGAACAAGCAGACATTAGCTCCTTATGTTCCCATGCTTCCACAGTTTACGGCCCAAATACTTAAACCCAATAATCTCAAATCATAGCAGACCCCATAAAACTTATTCAGCCCAACAATCTATTGAATAAGATTCCAGAGATCGTCAAATATTGCAATTATAATATTTCCTTTTAATGTAGGATTACTTTCCTTAGTAGTAGATTACATAATATTTCCTTTTATGTTTATTTCCTTTTACAGTTATTTGTAACCCTATAAATAGGGTCTTTTACTTTGTAATAGAAACAAGTTTATTATATATAATTTATAATATTCTTCACATGGTATCAGAGCAGTTTCAATCCTAAACAAATTAACATTTGAATTTTGATTCCGGCGAGCGGCCTTGAGTCGCTCGTCCAGCTACCAATGTTGTTTTTTTTTTTTCTTTTCGGATGTATCACTACAAAGTCGCATCACATTCCGTTGGCCACAACTTTTGGAAATCTGCAGTTTGTTTGGAGTTTCTTCAGCTTTTGGTAATCTGGAACTTGATCCAGTTTATTTGGAATTTGATTTAGTATGTCCAGTTCGTCTGGAATTTGGTCCAGTTCATTTGGAATTTGGTCTTAGTATGTCCAGTTCATCTAAAATTTGGTCCAGTTCATTTGGAATTTGGTTTAGTATATGTCCAGTTCATCTGGAATTTGGTTTAGTATATGTCCAGTTTATCTGGAATTTGGTTTAGTTCATTTGAAAATTTGGTTTGCAGTTTGACCCAATTGATGGGATTGAAAATTTGGTTTGTTTTTGGTTCTCGTTGTTTCTTTAGAGTGTTCTTGAAGTGGTTTTGGAGTGGTTCTTTATTGTTCTTGGTCTCTCGCGTCAGTACTTTTCGTCGTTGGTTGCTTTGATTTGGATTTCTTCTTCGTGGGCACAAGTATTGTCATCGTCGTCAATTCATGATTACAAATTGATGATTATACCAGCATCAATTTGAGGGGGGATGTCAAGAATATTGAATAAGATTCCAGAGATCGTCAAAAATTGCAATTATAATATTTCTTTTTAATGTAGGATTACTTTCCTTAGTAGTAGATTGCATAATATTTCCTTTTATGTTTATTTCATTTTACAGTTATTTGTAACCATATAAATAGGGTCTTTTACTTTGTAATAGAAACAAGTTTATTATATATAATTTATAATATTCTTCACACCATGCTTCCACAGTTTACGGCCCAATTACTTAAACGAAATAATCTCAAATCATAGCAGACCCCATAAAACTTATTTAGCCCAACAATCTATAACATCTAAACCCACTAAGCCTAAAACCAATAAACACAACCCACACGTTAAACACACTACAGCCCAATAGAATCAGACCCAAGCTAAAGCCAAACCCATAACACATCCCACTAACTCATCTTCTCCTTCCACGTTACAATCCACTACTGGATCGTGCAACCTCATCTACAATCACTGCCACCGATTGTATAAACAAGGTCGTTCTTAGGATATAGATCCTTGTAACGAGTCCACAATCCATATTCTCTAAACGTTTTCGCCAAAAATTGCATATGAATGGATCTTAATTGATGGGCTCGCATTTGGAATGAAAAATTATGCAGCTGTCCGGTAAGCAATTCCAATTTCCTCTTTCTCATAGTGTGGGACTTGCCCTTGGAAACTCAAATACTACATTTCTTAACTTGATAAGATCCTAGTTTGATGGAAATGTAAGAAATATAGTTGTAATCTCCAATTGTACCAGGGACCACGCATGCGAACAAACTATAAGTCCCAGGTACGACGTTGTTAACGAAAAAATTCCCTTCAGAATCTTCTTGTGTCCAGAATTGATAACCTTTGCTTTCTGTCTGCCACGATCCGACGGCTCCTGGTGTTACCAAGCCCACATAAGCGGAGGTGCCCGCTACAGGTTTCTTGTTAATGAACCAGTCATGAACTAATAATTGACCGCTCACAGCTCCCCTCTGGTTGAATTTAAAAATGTCATTTGAAAGAGGAAAATTATGTGGACAGCTAACAGTCTCCTCCCCTACCAGACAATACTCCCAAAACCAACATCCGGCTCAATGAATTTGTAACTAACCGAGAATAGTTGTTTAGCCCTTGTTTGAGCCACATTAAAAATCTGATTATCATTTTTCTACTCATTTTCAACCACATTTTTCAATAAAATAATTTTTCTATCTCATCAATAATTTTTTCTTCTTTTTTCACCACATTCTCCATCAATCTACTATTCCAGAATACATTCTTACAAAATAATGTGGCTCAAACACACCCTTAATGAATTATCTGTATCTTTTAATCTTATTTCATTGTGAATATATATATATATATATATATATATAATTGGTTAGACGAGGATATCTAATCAAAACAAGAAAATTTGGCCGGACGAGCAGCACGAGGCCACTTGCCAAAGAACAAAAGTCGACAATTTTAACTCAAAATGTAATTAAACTTGCTTTGATACCATGTCAAATACACTTAATAATGCTTGATGCCCCCTCAATGTGAGAGGTTCTCTCATTAGATAGAATCAAAATCACAACTAAATATGGTAGTTATCAATTACAATATTCATTAATGGTAACCTATTTAATATGATAGATTTTCTTATATTCGAGCTTTCCTTATATTTCACTGACATAGAGTAGCAATTTACCTGACAAAATATCCCATAAAGCCCTTTCGGACAAGCTTTTCCACTAACAGTTCCATTTTCTCCATCTCGCCCCAGTCCTCTACCAATACCTCCTCTGCAGTTCCATCATAAGTAGAAAAATGATTAGCAATCATCATTACATAAAAGAGTGTTGTGTACTAAACACTAGAAATTCATTTTTTTTCCTTCAAAATAATACTGACATTATACAACATAAATTCGCAAAAGAATGAGTTGAAGTTCATTTACTCATTTTCTGTGACCATTGATAGAACAAGAAACACCAAATATATTTTCAAAAGCACAGTAAAAATATGAAAGAGTGAAAAAGTGCTTTTTGTTGTTCTGTAAGAAGCCTTCGTACTAATTTAGTACATATATTTAATTTAGTAAAAAGAATGAGCTGAAGTTCATTTAAAATGCTCGTTCTAGTCCCTGCTCTAATTATTATTTTAGAACACAATCGAAAGGATTTCAGTTCTATTAGAAGATAATTAGAAAGTTATTAATAATCTATTAGGAGATTCATTTTTCTTCTACCAATGCCTAAATAAGAAAAGGAATATGCACGTTTCATAGCCAATAGTATTTAGTAGTAAATTACTTCAATCCTTTTCTCAATAATAAATTGCTTTAAGATTGTTGACCTTTACTACCGTTTCAATTATATTTAGTCCTTGTTTGATGGTCATTATTATGTAAAAATGATGTTTTGAATAGTGATTTTGGAGAATGCATGATTAAAATGTGGAGAAAAGTTTTAAGTTAAATATTATATTGTGTGAATGTGTGGTTGAAATGAATATAAGAAATGCATTGTTTTGTTTTTAAAGGGAGTCAAACAATGGTTTAAACTTGGTAACTGAACCAAATTAATAATGGAAAAATAACCTATCCTGGGATAAAGCCAAAATTGGAGGTTGAGGTGACCACCTTAATGACAATGATCTGAGAGATTGAAGGACTGCAATCTTCATTTTAGAATATGAAAATGTTACCGGCCCGACTCGATCCCAATGGGTAACCACAATGTTACAAACTTTTGGTTGAATGATTTTTCTGTATTGTTTTCTGCTTGCGATTATCTATTGAATAGCCTTCTATGCTTTGCTTTGGATACCTTCCATTATATAGGAATAAGTATCAATCAAAATATGATTAGTAATTATCCAATTATATATATAATTATGTTAAACAAGCAATGTATATTAAGTCGTAATCTTCGTCAATTTCTGTAATCCTTGTCAATCTCATCTTATTGACATCCTCCTTAAATTAATGCTGGATGATCAAGAAGCATCAATTTGTTTTTCATGTACTAAAATCCTTAGCATCTTTAGGTACTTGAGAAGACCCATAAATATGACCCCAAAACTCCTTCCCTTTTAAAATATCTTGAATTGAAATTCCAATATGGAATAATTCTTTCCACTTAACACAAAACGATTCAACTGACATAGCTACAAAGAAATCACCCACACTGCCAAGCTAAAAACTTCATGACACACCAGTCCAAAAAAATCCAAGAGCCCAACCTCAATTATGAGCTCAAATTGATAATAGGTCCACAGTTCCCACAGGAAAAAAAAAAAAGCAAGCTAGAATGTGGTGTTGCACCTCCCCCACTCAAACGAAATTTCCGCGACACTAAAATTCTTAAGAATCACCGAACCCATACAGCGAAGGAATCAACAATAATTCCTCAACCCCAATCGCTAGTCTTGATAACTGAAAGTATCCTTCGACATGCAAGGAGGAATCATCGATAACAGAAATCTTCGACACTTTGATAGTTGAAATCGCCGACATTAGAAACAACAATAAAGGATGACAACCCCAATAATCACCGACATAAAGAGACCCCACAGCAATCAACGACTATCACAGTGATGTGGTTCGCCAAGGTGAGTCCCGAAACTACGAGTCATCTTTACTAGAGAAGCGCCACTACCTAGAAGAATCCCGACAACAGACTCAAATCTCCGACCAAAAATCTTACACCATAGAGAAAACCACCGATGCTCGCAGCACACTAGAATAGTCGAAGAATCACACGTTGACAAAGAGTGTCCATCGTCGATCACCACAAGAAACCTACACTCAAATGGCTGAGTTATGCCAAAAAAAAAAATCGAGGATTCAATATAAAGTCCACGAGGTAGGCTCTAATTCCATGACAAACTTTTAGTTGAATAATTTTCCCGTCAAGGATTCCTTCCATTGTATAGGAGTAAGTATCAATCTAAATATGGTAAGTAATTATACGATTTTATACATAATTATGTTAAATGAGCAATGTATGTTAAGTCGTAATATTCGTCAATCTCCGTGACCTCGTCTATCTCATCTCAATGACACAACGGGCTGATTCCCGCAGGTCTCCGGGTGGCGCTAGTTCAAGCAAGAGAGGAAGGCCGGGCTAACTTCGCCATGATGATTCCATCTACACCATGACCCGAGCGAGAACTTTCATCAAAATGCTAGTCCACCTATAAGCTACAATCTGCTTAGGTAAAGTGGAATATTTTGTAGTACCCGCTTTGTATTAACTCCTCCGGCCAAATGGAAAAAAAGTGTATGACAATGCCTCAAATATGCTAATATAAAGCATATGCTAATACTGAAAAATGCCATTGTGAGAAGACAGTCGCTGATAAAGGTAATTTAATGATTATTTGGAAAGGTTTTTCCCCTAACAAGTACTTATAAGAAGTTGAAAGACAGAGAGATTATTTCGACTATGAAATGTCTAAGATTGTTTCACACTTTTAGGAGATAAGTAGTAGGTTATTAGCAGAACCATATCGTGGAGTCATTACTCAAAACAAGACTTGAGACTGTACTCTTCAACTCCTCTCCTCATATGTAGATCCCGACAAAATCATATTATGCACTGTTTGTTTTCCATTCTTTCAAAAATCTTTTTTCTACGTACTCATTTTCAACCATACATTCATATAATAAAATATTCTACACGTAAATTCAAAACTTTTCCTTATTTTTTAACGACACGTTTTCCAAAATATCATTATTTTAAACAAAGTTTTTTTCTAAAAAATGGCCACCAAACGGGCTATATCAGTACCATCCCTGCACAACACTATTTCAATAGAAAATGCAACCAAGCCACCGAGACAACCACTTTATGAAAACAATTTTTTTTTTATTTGGGTATAGATGGTATCTCTTTACTCGAGTGATATTGACCACATTTTTATCCCTATTTGCATTTAGATCCTTCGAAGTTCTATTATTCCTTTCAACGGTCCCTTATACTGCACAGTTAGGTCCCTTGTGTTTATGATCATTTCTAAATCCAACTTAAATCAGCTTATAGTGTCAACGTGTATGTAGTTCATTTCCTTCTTTTGTGTTTACTTGCAAATTTTTCTGCTGACACAACAGAGTAGGAAAAAAAAAGTGTATAAACATACAAAAAGCACGTTGTTCTTGAACCAGCTGCATGCAGAATCGGAAAGAACATTTTCAGAATTCTCATTCATAATAATCACTTCAATAATAGTAGTTATACATAATAATATAATATAGTCAACATAAAGATCCGTAATGGGAAATAAGCCTACAAAGGAACCAACTATAGTTAAACAAAGGCATCAAATTAGCAAGTGATAATTTTGATTTCCCACCTATTCTGTTAAGACCTAAATCTTTCCACGCACCTAATAAAGTTGGCCCAAATTCTTTAATTCCAATAAGAGGGTTCACATACCATGAATGAAGAATTGGAGAAATATTTTCTGAATCCTCCTTCATGGTAATCCTTTAAAAAATGTACAAGCCTATTATATATAGCATAGTGTGGAAACTGTACATATGTACCTCAGAAAATCAGGCTACAAAATAGGAAATAACTACTTCTAAATGTAGGCATCAGATTTCTAGGAGATAATATTGAATTTTCCTCCTAATATGTTACACTAAATCTGCCTAATATTTTCACACCCACATTGACAATTTGAAAACTCAAAAAAAATAAAAAAAATAAAAAATAAAAATAACAAATCAGGACCTTTCTCAATATCTCTCATATGAGGCATTTGAGGTGTGCATTCTGCATGCTCTTGAGCAATTTAAACAGGTGACTTCCCAATAATTGCATACATATATATTATACGAAAACGGATAGGATTGACTACATATTATATAAAAACAAAGGAGAAGATTGAAGCTATGCCCCACCAAAGAAAAGAACCTAAAACTATTTTTAAATTACAGATGACCCACAGCAGAAAGACTATTTCTGCCTCAACCTCACTGAAGCAATCACCCCCCACAAATTGAATTGCAAGATCGCTGAGCCATAGCTACTGAAGGGTGTAAGGTCACAATCATCGGAACTAAGTGCATAAATACTTACAATTGTGAAGTCATATAATAGGTTAGATACAAACCTGAGATTGATAGTTCCTTGGACAAGAGCCACAGGCAGGTATTCTTCTCCAATAAAAATATCTGACCAATGGAAGTGAACTCTTCCAGCACCACCACCACCACTATTATGGCTGCCGTGTCCTCCAGAAGTTGAGATGGTACCAGTATCACCAATTACCAAACTATGGACAAACAGAAGAACGGTTCCACCAGATCCACCCCCAGGACCAATTTCTGAAATTACTCCATCATCCTGCCCTTGAACATATTTTCCAGGATTCTCTCCATCAGCTCTAAGTGCACCATACAATGTCAATTTTGACAATGAGTGCTCCAGTGAACCCATCACTGTTTCAGGAATTTATGAAATAAAGTGACCAAATCAGCAGAAGCTATGTGGAAATTAATCCATGAAGAGGGTTATTGAGAAGCAAAAATTTTGGTGACTAATATTAGAATCTTGTATACAAATCGATCTTGTAAGTAACCACAGAAAGTTCTATGAAACAATATGGCAGAACTTTTCTGATCTTCAATAATAGCACACTTAAGTTTTTCCAAAACATTTAGTAAAAGCCACCCAATTGCTCATATTCATGCACAAAGTAACCATCAGCCTCGTTTAGTATTTTCAGTTAAGAATTTTTAGTGTCTATTGCAGGACAAAACCAATATTAAAAGATTTCATTAGTATTCGAAACTCCTGTTCAACGGTTTCAAAGGACATAATTAAGGAACATGAAAATTGGAATGAAGCCAACTCCATGATATGAGCTGCAATGAAGGTCCCAAGTACAACCACCTATCTAAACATGCTAATAAAGAAGTTCTACATTTGTGGTTTAGTAAAAAAAAAAATGCCAAACATCTGAATGAGATGATGAACACAAATTTAAAAGCAACAGAAGGTGAAAGAGTGTACTTGTCTGACTAAAATAAAACACAAACTTTGGGTTGTTGAACTCAGATATTACATAGACGTGCATGTGGAGCTAATATGTTAATGTTAGGACGCTGATGTGTATTTACTTGAAAATTAGAGTTTATTTCTCCAGCTTTGACTTTGAATTATAAACATAAACATACCTACATTCTGAAATCAACTATCTCATAGCTTACCAATAATACCACCACCAGTAGTAGCACCTGGCAGGCTCTCGTTTCCACTTCCACTGCCAAGTTCACAAGGCAACTCAGCATTACCGTATGTAATACCACCCTTGATGTAACTTCCATCATTGTACGCATCCCCACCTCTACCACCATGTCCAGCACCACTGCCAACACCATGAGGCAGATGTTCTCCACGTCCTAACCCACCAGTGCAGCCTGTACATCAGCCAAGTCAAGATTCCAAATTCTGGTTTCTAAACCCTTATCATAACTAGTGGAACTGGAGGAATAATGCTGGGGAAGGCTTTTTGGAATAAAGAAAACAATAATACTATCTTTTGATATGTAAGGATATTAATGACTAAAAATAACTGAAGTTACATCCATAACTCGTAATACCTACACTGTTGTTCCTTAATAAGACAAAATATCTTCTAGTAGGGGGAAAAATCATACCCAGTCCAGATGCACTTATTGCTCCAGAAGATTTTACAACCACAGTTCTCACCCAGTGAAAATGTATAACGGATCCTTCTAAGAAGCCTTCAACTATAATATCTTCAACTCGACAAATCTGCACAAGAAAAGAAGTTGAATCCTTGCGCCAGAAAGGGCAAGAGGGATCAAAGGTATCCAAAACATATCCTACTCTGACTGATATGAAATAACTTATAACAAAAGAAACTTTTCAAAGTGTTAACTCTGAGTATTAGAACACCTGAAGAGTGAAGGACAATGAAGCATTCACATTGCAATCCTCGGGTGGATGAAGCAGTTCAATAGGGCAATCCTTTTGTTCACAGTAGAGCTTTGGTGACCTACGTTGTCAAATAGGACGATTCAGAAATGAGTGCAGCATGAGCATAAAGTGCTACCAAGTCAGCACTTACATGTAATTGTCACTCGAATTTTCCAAGGGACCTCTTAGAATGGATCCAGGCCCAACCTTTATATAGAAAAGTTTTAACAATATCAGCAGAAAATGGCAGGTTGTTGCCAGATGATAATAAATATCTTAAAGGATTACAAGCTGCTTCAAAAACAACCAAAATTATTTTTAATTGAAAGGAAATAGAATATTAGAGCAAAAGAGATGCCACATAGAGAACCAGTGTTGTAAATTACAAGCAAAGTATAATCAAGTAAACAATTAATCCCAATTCCACTGCATATCTATCAAAGTTTATATATTGAAGCAACCAGCAGCCTTAGCATTTATGTGATATTATGTTAATAAGATTGATTATAGAAGATTATGAAGACGATTCTGAAGATCACGAGAATATTTTTGTACCATATATAGAATTACCATACTTAGATAGAATGTAACTATAAAATGGCAGGTAACTTTAAGGGAGATTCGTTCAGCCGAATTGTTTACATATTATAGCAAAGAAACGCTTACATTTCTGTGATAACTCAATTTCTAAATCAAAGTAATTCTGTTTTAGTACAGAATGAAATTCAAAGAGAAAAGAGCTTTAAGTTTAAAAAATGTGACTTCTAAGTGAAGTAGCACTTGAATAGCGCAACTGTTGTTAAGACAGTTACAGAAAGGAAAGACGCAGTATGGCATAATAAATAAAAGCTGAAATGAACAAGAAGAACATTTAGAAGTCTTACACTGATAGCATAAAATAAAGATAAAACCAAATGCTGAGCTTCAATAAGATCTCCTGGTCCTGACAAGTTCAAGGATCCTTGTCCATGAAGTCCCAAATTTGCCGTTGAGTGTATCATTGACGACCCCTAATGGTGAATATTATTAAAAATACCTGATTTATGAGCTGAAGATAAATAATGTAGAATGACTTACTTTAAGAACTGCTAAATTGCTGGCTTCAATCAAAGATGTTGCAACAATTTCATCGCTGTCACCAGAGATAAGCATTTTGGAATTCAACATCAAATGGATTTTTACAGACATTCTCAAAGCACCATAGACCTAAAAAGAACAATATTGCAGATGTATCATCCCACTAAACAAAAAAAAGAAACCACCTATATATACCTCACTGCTTTTAATGCATCAACAACATGGAACACAAAAATTAATTAGATGATAATTTGAGAAAGCTTAAATATGATGCTTGGACTCAGGTACCGGCAAAAGCTTAATCTCGGTATGTAATCATCAAATTTGAGCACCTATGGACAGCTAAATGTCTTAAATTCAGATACAGGTGCGAGACATGCCATTCAGAGAATTCGTATTTTTATGTTAGTAATTTGAGATGCTTTTATGAATTTCAAAATAGGAAGAAAATTATTGTAATGCATCTTTGTGGAAAGATAAATATATATTGTAGAACCGCCTAATGTAAAAGATTAAGTTGCGGGAGGGACAAATTTATTCACAATTGTCCCTAACATGCCACTGACATATAGGCCGAATGACAAGTGCACAATCTCACAAATGTATGGCGACAATAACCCCCGTCAATTGTCTGTTTTGCTATCACTTAATCAAGTCCTAAAGTTGGCATTCTAATCAATATGGCAGAGAAAGAACAATTTGAATTTGCATGGTTCACCACCATATCCACATACAAAGACGAGATGAGGATAAATATTAGTACAAAGTGGTTGGAAATTATAAATTGAATTTAAAAAACTAGTCACTGTTAAAAAGTAAAAAAATAAAATCCTATTTATAGGGTTACAAATAATTCTAGAAGGAAAGATTGTTATAACAATTACAGAATCAATTATAAGGAAAATAATCCCACATAATCGGAAAAAGTATCAGCCTATCATGAAAAATAATCTTATAATCTTTCCATGTCGCCTCAAACCCTTGCAAAAACCAAATTGAGTTTGAAAACTGAAATAATCCCAAGTATATTGTATCTAACAAGGCCAAAAGGATGTTGCATTATTGCGTTGACAATGTTTGTTGACTAAGCCAACCAAGAACCAGAAGCTAGTGTAAAAGAAAATTATCCACCAATTTCGAACGATCATCACAGAGACTTTAAAGGCATATTACATAAGGATAAAAAACGTCAAAATAAGATCTTTTTCTTTTTCTTTTTTTTTTTTGAAAGAAAACATCAACACAGCCTTAGTGAGTTTTTAGACTCCACCAAGAAAGGTTGTTGGAGGTTAGGATACCCCAACTGTATATAGAATCAAACTCACGAGAATAAAAGGAAGGAGGCATAAACCTAACCTCCCAAAAGTAGAACAATGCAACATATAAATTAATGAAATAAATGAAGTAGTAATACCTCCTATGTAGTGAGAGCGGGTGGAAAGAAAACTACTGTACTCTAATACTAGGAAGTCCAAATTGGTCAATCTAAGCAAGGCACGAAGTGGACATGGTAGATCAAATGGTCCATACTCCCGATAACGCTGGTCCCAACCTTCGGATGCCAGTGAATCAGCTACTTGATTCTCCTCACGATAGATGTGGGAAACACTATCACGGTCAAATGAGAAAATGTGTCACATCTGTCTATGGGCTTGCTTGGGAGTTTTAGGGTAGTGGTTATGAGCATTTTTTAAAGTACGGATTTTTTGGCGTTTATAAACGGATCGATTTTGGGTAATTTTTAGTAGCACTTTTTAAAACCCTCAAACCCATGCTTGAAAATTCATTATCAAGCTATTCTGAAAGATGTATTAAAAGATAAATTTGCATATATACCCATGTTATATGATTGGAATGTTCCTTCGTTGGTATATTCTTCTTTTAGTTTACTTTTTTTTAACCCATGTTAAATTGATTTCATGACTATCCAGAAAAATATAGGCTAATTAATTTTGCATTATTTTTTCTTATTTTGCAGCAAGTTCAACGTTTTATTTTCATCTTGAATCTAATATAAAGAAAAATGAATCTAATCTAAACTATTTATGGACTTCACTTTTGGGACTTTTCATACGATAGCATGCCAAAGGAAGTCCTTAAATGATCCATTCATATCTTCTTAGAATCAGAAAAGCAGTCAGAAGCTAAAAATAGTTTAAAACCAGCAGAAGAGGATGTAGTTGCAACGTGAACTTCAAAGTAAAGTAAAAGGTCAACTCTCATTGAGGAGAAAGGTTGGATACAAAAATTCAATTTGTTTGATTTATTAAAAAAATGATTGTCATAGCTAAAATTGAAAAGCAAAATGAAGGGGGTTCAATGTCCCAGGATCGTCCCCTAGCATTTTTGCACTGTTTCCTTCACAAATTTGATGTTCTTGTTCTGAGCACGTGACACCACTAGTATAAGTTAAGATATTCCGAAGGAATAACGTATAATATTTTTTTGGGTATAAGTTATGGTAGACTTGGTAATAATTATTTTATAGAGGGAGAGGGTAAACTTGGGAGAGAATTTAAGAAACGACTAAAACTTGCTGCCTTGGTAGGTTGAGAGAAACGGCAAAAATTATACTATATCAATTTTTGGATATTTTTAAACCATCCAAAGCAAGTATTCAAACAAACTCCCAAACACCGGTTTCCCTAACCCTTCATAAATGGTGTCACCCAAAACTGGTCAAAACCAATGGGAAAAAACTCCCAAACAAGCCCCAAGAGTGATCTGAATCGCCCATGGTCCTCCACCCTTAGTGATACAATGAATGGCCACAGATGAGTCAATTTCCACCCATATGTCAAATAATTAAAGTCGTCAAGCAAGTAAATTCTCATCCAAAATAGCCCGTAACTCAGCTTCCAGAATAAGATATGCTCCATATGATGACGAGAAAGCCCTCATGCATTTTCCATCTTGGTCACGAATAATGCCCTACCACTAGGTTTGCCATAATGTCCAAATAAGATCTTCAAGTAGTCTTTCACTAAATTTTCCGAGAATAGACTAAATTATAATTAGCACTCTTCATTTGTTTGATTCTCACTTGCTCTTTTTGTACAGGATTTAGTACTTCCCCTCTTATTCCTTTCAATAATATTTTACATCTTTTTGCTCTAGGATGGTCAAGTTTGTGCTGGGAAGCACGAACACACTGTTGGAGTCGACGTGTCGATGTTCGATACGTATTGGACACCGGTACGTCTCTGATCCTTGCAGAGTGTCAAAGATGAAGAAATGAATATTGTTGAAAGAAGATAGTGACTAGTTGTGAAGAAGAAGATTGTGGAAGGAGAAAGAAGAAAAGAATCTATGTAAAAGAAGACTGTAGAAGAAGAAAGTGAAAAGACGTATTTGACTTGAAATGAAAGTTGTAGATGTAAACCAATGTACTTTCCATTGTTGGGCCAAATGACATTAAATGCGTTTTGTAAAATTTCTTTTGTAGCAAATATCTAATTTACTTTTTTTCCAACTTTATTCTTTAACATAGCAACATGTAAAATTTTATGTGAATTGATTTTTTTTTTACCATTTTACCATCCATTAAAAAATGAACTTACTTATATATATGATGCAATAAATATAAAAAATTATACTTTATACTATTAAATTAAAATAAGTTAAAATATAATATTTTAATCACGTTTCGACAACATAACATGTTAGAACTTTTTCAAAAAATCACACGTCGGATTGTGTCCGACATGATACCGTGTCCGTGTCAGTGCTTCTTAAGGTTTGTGCCCTCTTTCTTCTTATTCTCATGAGTTTGATTTTATATATATAGTTGGGAAATTCAAACCCCCATCAATCTTCTTGGTAGAGCCTAAAAACCCACTAAGGTTATGTTGGTGTTTGCTTAAAAATAATAAAAAGTCCATGAGTTCGCCAACAATTCACCCAAAGATGAAGACAAAGACTCACCTAACAAAAAGCAAGGCACACATGGACGAGGTAAAGAAAATGAAATCGAAATAAGCCCCTGTTTGACACCCATTTTTTCACATTCTCATTCTCAATTTTTTCTCTTTCTTCCTTTCAACCACACATTCTCCAAATAAAATAATATTACACACAAATCTAAAACTTTTTATCACTTTTCCACCACACATTCTCCCATCAATCACTATTTCAAAAATTCTATTCTCAAAAAAATGAGATTCAAACACACTTTAAATGTGGTGGAAAAGAAAAATTGATTTTCTTTCGATGGTTCAATAATAATACAACGACGAAGTAAAATCTTTAACCAATATCTAATATAGGACAAGATGGACACCAATGAAAACAATTATGTAAACTTGTGATGTAATGCCCCGAAAACTTTCATAGTATAGAATTTAATTTTGTATGCTATATTCTAATGTTTTGAAAAGTTAGGGACTAAAATGATATATAGTAATTTCAATTTTATTTTGGTCATATATTTAGATTTTGACCGAGTGTGATAAGTATATGAATATTAGGCTCGTTGGATAGATCGTAATTAATTGTGCATTTTAGGCTCGAGAAAAAGTGAATTTGGATTAGCGAAGCCTAAGATGTCGAGGTTGAAAGATATTGTCTAAATTGTATTTTTAATTGAATTAATTGATGAGATTAGAAACTTAATGGCTGACACGTGTAAGGCAAGTTGGGGGTAATTAATAATTGATTTTGTAAATTTTAGAAAGAAAATATTATAATAATAAATTAAAGGAGAGAGAGGTTAGAAGCCACGTGATGGGGTAGAATTGTTGTAGAATGAGTCAAATGATGTTCCTTATATTTTGGTGAGAATTTTCACCAGCATGTTAAGTGTCCTACTAAGTGGTTGGTTGAGATATGTCACACTCATGATAGAGACGTGTACATGCAACCTACCATTTTCTATAACCTCATCCCACACGTTTCCCCCACAAGACACCAACTCTTGTATAATTGCCTATAAATATAATAAATCACATGACATAATAGACACAAAAATATTCTTGCACGGCATAAGCAGAGGCAGAAAAAGGAAATTTCGTTGGAACGTGATTTTTGTTGTCTTCCAAAATTAAAGTAAGTTTAACAAGGTAGGAAAAGAGGTGTAGTTATTCAACCCGTTTAAATTATTTTCATTTCATGCTGAAGAAATTTTATACTTATGATAGTTAAAGATATGATATGATGTTATGGCCATTCCGATACAAATGATATGATATGAGCTCTTACCGGTTTCTAAAGATATGATGACGGTATGATTTTTCTTGATGTATGATTTAAATATTTTATTCGGGATTGCACCATATTCTTAAGTTCCTATTGAGTATTCTCATGTGCTCACCATTTTCCCTACTCACAGGTTAGAACAGGTCGTTGGTTGGCGGGCGATGAGGTGCGGTCGTAGTGCCAAGATTTATGGGACACAGTAAAATAAAATCAGTGTAACATGCCTTAAATTCCAAATTTTAGCAGAAATCTTTAGTTTAAATTTATTAGATTCGTTAAATTTATTTTCTGAAATATGGAACAATTTTTATTTGGTCATGTAATTTCGTATGATGACTTGAGAATTTTAACTTGTTTATGATATTTGATGATTATCTTGCTATTTATGTTTTCTGCAAATAAATGATCCATATTATTTGAGTTTCATAGAATGTGCAATTTAGTAGTTTTAGACTTTGGTGAATTATATAAGATGTGTAGATCAAAATGAAATTTGACATTTCCTTATAAATAGTTTTGGTAACGATTTAAATCCTTAAAATTTCGGTAGTTACATGTGACATTATAAAATTGATCTAAAATGTCCCGAATAGGAACCAACAAAATTGGGTCAAGTAAAGGAGGAAGGTAGTTAAAATTCAAAATAAAAAATTCAGCAAGTACATGTAATTGGATTATAACAAATTGTCTATAGGTTTTGATAGAGAGAAAAGTGGAAAGAACTTATAAGTCAAAAATTTCTCATTCTACATTTTTGAATTTTTTTTCCTTAAGAATAGATTTTTCCCAACTTCTGCCCCAAGTGCTTGCCGACCATAGTGTGAAATTGCTGGTGGAGGATAAAGTGAAAAAATTGAGAAGGACTGCAACGTTTTTGTGCGGTCACCCGGAAGAAAGTGAAGTAAAAAACATCAACAATGGTGATGACTTGTACATATAGAGCTGAATTTAGCCGGACGAGCACCTATAATGCTCGGACTCGGGTATAGATACGTATCGAAGTGTCGGATATTTTATTTTCTAAAATGTCGGATACGGAGACATAGATAAAAAGAGTCCAAATTTCGGATACGGATACGTGGGTATTCTTTCACAAACTTCAATTTTTTTACTAGTTCGGGGGATGTTATTTTGAATGGACCAAAATTAATTATTCACAATGAAGTAAATGAGTATTTAATAAGGGATTAACACGAATAAAAGAGAATTTTGGGGTTTAGTTTTTAGTGAGAATTCACTAAAAATAGAAAATGGGGGAACTCGATTGTAATTTGGACTTAGGGGAACGCTAAGTAGCACTATATGGAACCTATTTTCATTTTATACAAACAAAACCCTAAACTACCGATATAGAGAGAGAAACAAGGAAAAAAGAAGAAAATGGAAAGAAAAAAAAAGGGAAAATCTAGCGCTGCCCTCTTTCTCCACCCTCTCAGCGACGACGCGCCGGTTTAGAAACAAAAGGGGAAAGAAGGAAGAAAATGGAAAGAAAAAGAAGACGAAAAAAAAGGAATGGAAAAAGCAAAAAATGACGAAGTATTCGGTTGAAATTTGGAGAATCCAACACATATATCATACCCATACCCATGTCATGTTGTGCCCGACACGGGTACTCCAATTATTTCAAAGAGTCTGAGCATCAGAGATGAGCACTACAAAGCCACAAGCCGAATAATGGAGGTGATTTCAAGTTTAACCAAAGTTGGATCAAAGTCACTCTATACCATGTCGGAAAACTAAGTTGCATTTAATAAACTTGTCTAACTATTAAAAAGTAAGAGACTTCTATTTTATAAAGTTAACGTTTAACTCTAAAAATGAAAGATTATGTGGCAATTACAATCAGTTATTCAGGAAAAAAAAATAATCTCATATAACTGGAAAAGGTATCATGAAGAATAATCTTGTAATCTTTTCACAACTTGCAATAAACAGTACAACCCAATCCCTTATAAAGATAACTAAGTGATACTACACCGATCTCAAAGAGGACTCCAATAGAAAGGAGAACAAAGGGGTGGTTAACCATTTTTACGCTATGTGGGGCAATTTTATTTTATTTTATTTTTTGATAATTGTGGATATCTAGGGCAGCTTGCGCGCACCTCGACTAATCCCACGACGATCTGAAGTTTACAGCCAGATTCCCACTTCAGTGGCCTGAGAGGACTCAAACTGATGACCACTGGGGAGCAAACCCAAGTCTTGACCAATTGAGCAACCCCTCGGGGTTATGTGGGGCAAATTCAAAGCCTTAAAGCAACAAATCTCGACCTAGATTTGAATTGTCGAAGGCCTTCAAATTCGAATCTCAAATGTCACCTAAAAAACTTCCCACAAAACATTTTTGCGCCATAAGACGAGAAAGAAATAAGAGAATTGAAACCCCAACAAAGAAGATAATAAATTATTCACATATTTCATGGGATTGTGTTACAAAAATTACTTATTTTATGGGGGAGAGATCACTAAATCCCTAGATTTACAAGATTCGAATCAATCCCCTCAAATCAAGGGAATACATTAAAAATTAATAATTATTGTAGTTGTAAAAATTAACTTGATTTGGATATGCATTAATATTTCCCCTCAAACTTTTAGGATGGCAAAGCAAAATGCTTGGGAAATGAAAAACTCAATTGCACAGTTCATCGAGTTCCAAATTTTTTGATATAACACTGTTGAAAGGTTAGCTCTACCACTAAGCCAAAGGTCACTACCAGAGGTCAAAATATCTATAGCTGGAAGTGTGAGGCACATTAGCAGTAACTAGAATGCACAAATACATAGCCAAGGGCCCAAATGATAGACCTCCAATCCAGTTCACATATGCAAGAAGAAAACGGGTTGCCAAGGTCATTAGGAAAATATAGTTAGTTAGGGTAAAAATGTAATAGTCTTGTGATAGGGAATGTGAATAAATTGGGAGGGAAGGGGACTGGGAAATTCATTCAATTACTGAGTCCTATTTGGGAAATGGAGGGAGAGACCGGGCCTCTCGAATAACCTTGGGATTTGTTGTCAATTTTCAGTTCAAATACTCTTTCAATAACAAACTACTTGTTCTTCCATTGTTCACTAGTGATAAATACAGTTCATCAACCTAGCTTGCTGTTTACTTTCCTCCTATATAGCAGAGAACTAATCAAACTATAATCAACAGGTTGCTACACCTCATCTGGAGCTTCCATTCAGAAGCAGGATTAACAGGAGATCTGAAACCAGCAGCAAGGATCCTAACAATTTTGGTATCAGAGCATGACGATCGCTGATCGGGTGGGACAATTGGAGTCGAGGTTTGACCGTTTGCAGGAGGAGGTGGGGATAATGAAATCAGAAATTCAGAGAGACATAGCAATGATAATGGAGAAATTTGATTTTGTATTGGCGAAGTGGGGCGAACTGGAGAGACAGGAAGAAAAAGGGGAGTTTATCTGAATCAGTGGCAGCGACTCTGAGTTCTGAGGTTCCGATCAAATCTCAGGAATTGGGAGGTGGTACCGGGGAACAGATACAATGTGAGGATATTGCAATGTTGGACAATCGAATCCGCCGGTTGGATATGCCGGTCTTCAATGGAGAAGTGCTGGACGCTTGAATTTTTTGGGCGGAACGATATTTTAGGGTCAATCAATTCACAAATTGGGAAAAAATCGAAGCAGCCACAGTTTTTTCCGAGGGCGCGGCGCTGGCTTGGTATCAATGGGAAAACGGACAGCAACCCTTAACGCGCTAGGAAGACCTCAAAATTCTGTTGTTGCAGAGGTTCTGACCATCGCAAGAGGGCAGTGTGTTGGAAAAGTTCCTGGCTTTGAAACAGGAGGGAACATGAGGGATTACCGACGATGGTTAGCTTTGTTGGCAGCGCCGTTATCGGAAATTCCAAAAGCGGCGTTGAAGGGGAATTTTATAAATGGGCTAGATCCGGAAATAGAGCAGAGGTGAGAATGATTAGGCCACAAAGATTGGACCAGATCATGGAATTGGCCCAACGGGTTGAAGACCGTAATGAATCGCTCAAACAGGCCCATACTTTAGGCGGCCCATTTCGAATTAAAACAATTAACTCCTCCTCGTCCGGCCAAGTTAGAACCAGTCTAAGTTATATGGGTTATATCTAAAAGGCACTAGTCAAGCTCCTAAAACTGGCCAACAGATTCAGACGACAGCTGCCAAGCTTCCGGTCGTCGCGATTCAGCGTCCGGTGACCGACGTTGAATTACAGCTAAAGCGGGAGAAAGGGTTATATTATTGCTGCGATGAGAGGTTCTCTCCGACACAGATGTAAGAATATGGAACTATAGGTGCTTTTAGTGCAGGAAGATGAAATTGAGGACCCGGTGAAGGTGGTTGGGGTGGAAGAAGAACAGTCAGAGGAAGTAACATAGAGTTGCCTATTAAATCATTGATAGGGCTTACTGCACCCAAAATTATGAAACTGCGTGGGGCGATACTCAGGGAATCGGTGATAGTACTTATTGATTGCAGAACTACCCACAACTTCATTCCGAATCAAACTCTAATCAACAGGTTGCTACACTTCATCTGGAGCTTCCATCCATAAGCAGGATTAACAGGAGATCTGAAACCAGCAGCAAGGATCCTAACACCAAAGAAAGAGGACGAGTACGTGCAAAGACCGAGATGGAAGTTGGAATGAAAGACGAGCAGATAGCTGAAGATGCCAAATCACACTCTACTAGAGTCATGAGAAGAAAGCAAAAAAGAGAACCCAAACTCATTTCTAAGTTGAGGAACAAGAACTGTAGTGAAGAAAAGGGTCATCGATTGGATGGACTTGATTAAGCCACATGATGAAGATGCACTGTTGAAGATCATGAACTTAAAATTTTGCTGAGCTAAACCTGATGAAGATTGGAAGGCATGATAAAATTTATAGGAACACCTTATTGAAATCAAGGCTAGTGCTGCTGGAACCCATACCCAGCAGCCTGGGGCCTTCTAAGACCAACTAAAGAGTTGCTCCACGACCACAGGTTGCCATGGGTGAGATTCAGACATATCTGATGAAAGTGGTATGTCTGGCATCCTATTTCCCTTTCTTAAGTGGTTTGTTGAAAAGTATCTTAAAGGTTTGTGGAGTTCTCAATTGGTCTGTTCTCCACAGAGCACCGTACCATGGGTACTATTTGTGAGATTTACCAATATTTTCTTCTCTGTAATGCAAGCTGACGGTTCCCCTGCTCCACTTGCAGATGTAATATGCTGAAGCAGCCTCACACAATTAGCAATGTTTATTTGTAGCTATTTCCAGTGCTTGTTGCATATTTCTTTTTGCTGTTGTGGAGGTCTTTGCAGTGAATTTTTCTGTGAATTTAGGGTAAGCAAATTACTTCAATACCTGCAAAAGCTTCTTGGCTGGATGAGCATCACAAGGAAGCTCTTATATCATGTCAAACCACCTCATTTAAAAGCTTAGAACCATTAGAGAAGGGACGTTCACTTATTTAAGTTTTTTCCTTCAACATATATAGACACACACACACACACACACACACACACACACACACACACATACATAAAAGAAAAATAATTGGATGAACACAGAATTTTATACTATGTTAGATGTGGATAAAAAGAAATGTTGCATATCCTTGTCATTACAGATGAAGATATACAAGGTGTTCCTGTTAGATTCCGAAAGTATATGAAAGAAAGTTCTGCAAATACTGAAATGAAATGGAGTTTTTGTGAAGAAGATTATTTATATTGAACTGAAAAGAAGATACTACAAAAGGGAACAGCTCCAAGGCATTCGAGAGGCCTGGACTCTCCCCCTTAGACTTAGCACAAAACGTGAATGAATATTCCCTACCCTCTCACCCTCACATTTATTGACTCTGCCTCACTCTTACAATTCCCCAAAATACCCCCTTGGTAACTAACTGATAACAACTAAGTATGATTCCCAGCCCCACCTCCAGTACTAACATCTCCTCTCTTTCTCCTCGTGTAAGTAAATATAATAGGTGGTCTATCATTACCCCCCCTTCGAAATCCACCTTGTCCTCAAGGTGTAAGTCAGGAAATTGTTGCTGAATTACTACCAATTGCTCCCAAGAAGATTCATGGTCGGGACAATCCTTCCATTTGATAAGCACCTCTGCCCCCTTAGGAGATGATTTAGTTTGTTTTCTGACCTCCAAAACTTGCTCTGGTTCGAACATAGATTCTTCAACACCTATCAGCTGGGATGGCAGCTGAGTTGTCGGAGGAGCATCCCCAATAACCTTTCGCAATTGCGAAACATGAAACACCGGGTGTATCGCTGCTGAAGGGGGTAGCTTCAGTCGATAAGCCACTTTGCCTACCTTTGACTCTATTTCAAATGGCCCATAGTAGCGTGGAGATAACTTATCAGTCAGCCGTTTAGCCACGGATTTCTGGCGATAGGGTCTCAGATTGAGATACACCAAATCCCCAACATCAAACTGAACCTCGCGACGGTGTGAATCAGCCTGTCGCTTCATCCTCTGTTGTGCGCGCGAGAGCTGCAACTTTAGTTCCACTAGCACCTCATCCCGATCCTGTAGCATTTGTTCCACTGTAGAGATAGCTGTAACCCCTTTGTCGAAGGGTAAAATGGAGGGTGGTTCGCGCCCGTAGACAATCTGAAAAGGAGTATGTTTGGTTGAGGAGTGAAACAAAGTGTTGTACCAAAACTCAGCCCAAGGGAGCCATCGATTCCACACTCGCGATTTGCCAGAAACAAAACACCTCAGATACATTTCTAAGCATCTATTCACCACCTCTATCTGCCCATTGGTCTGAGGGTGATACGCTGTGCTGTAATTGAGGGCTGTCCCCTGTGCCCTAAAAAGTTCAGCCCAAAATCTGCTCATGAATATCTTATCCCGATCAGAGACAATAGAGTGGGGCACGCCATGCAATCGGACAACCTCCCGAATAAAAACCTCAGCCACAGTGGGGGCTGTGAACGGATGTCTTAAACCAATAAAATGCGCGTACTTGCTTAGTCTATCGACTACCACTAAAATTGTATCCCAACCCCTAGACTTAGGCAACTTTTCGATGAAATCCATGGAGACATCAGACCAAATGAGCGTCGGAATAGGCAATGGCTGCAACAGCCCTCCTGGAGATAAGGCCAAATATTTGTTTTGTTGACACACTGAACAACGAGACACGTATTCCCTGATATCCTTCTTCATGCCCCGCCAATATACATTACGACTAACTCGCCTGTAGGTCTTGAGGAAACCTGAATGGCCCCCCACCTTAGAGTCATGACCTTCCTGGAGAACCATGTTTACCAAGGGGGAGGTTCTGGGTAGAACGACCTTCCCGTGAAAGAAGAGAATCCCTCCAACCAGAGAATACCCTGCTTTGGTTACCTTTTCAGATTGTAGTTCAGTCACCACCTTACTTAGTTCCTTATCCTCTGCCATTGCTTTCATGATTTCTCCCGACTGTACAGTTGTAGGAACGGAGAGGGATAACCCATTCAGAGCTGGCTCGATTCTGGAAAGGGCATCAGCTGCCTTATTCTCCAGGCCAGGACGGTATTGTATGTGGAAATCGAATCCCAACAACTTAGTCATCCATTTTTGATGTTCCTCGCTCACAATCCGTTGTTCAAGCAGGAATTTCAAACTCTTCTGATCAGTTCGTATAGTAAAATGTCGACCCAGTAAGTAGTGGCGCCATTTCTGCAGTGCAAACACAATGGCCATTAACTCCCTCTCGTACACAGACTTTCGCCGCGCACTCTGTGGCAAGACTTGACTGAAGTAAGCGATAGGATGTTGATTCTGCATCAAAACGGCACCCAACCCGTATCCCGAAGCGTCAGTTTCCACCACAAATTCGTGGGAAAAGTCCGGTAATGCTAGGACTGGGACTTCTGTCATGGTGATTTTGAGTCGCTGGAATGCTTCCTCTGCCTCTGTATTCCAGTGAAACCCGTCCTTCTTCAACAATTCCGTCAATGGCCCAGCAATATTGGCATACCCGGCTACGAATCGTCGATAGTAACCTGTTAGCCCCAAAAAGCCACGGAGTTCTCGAGGAGAACGCGGTACGGGCCACTTAATCATAGCCTCAATTTTAGACTGATCCGCCGCAACCCCCTTTCAGAGATGATGTGGCCGAGGTATTCCAACTGGGTATGTCGAAACGAGCATTTTTTTTTGTTAGCATACAACTGATTCTCCTGCAAACATCCCAAAACTATACTCAAGTGACTCTGATGTTCTTCTAAAGTCCCGCTGTACACCAGTATATCGTCAAAGAAAACGAGCACAAACTTCCTCAAATATGGCCGAAACACCTCGTTCATGCAATGCTGAAAAGTGGCGGGCGCATTGGTCAGCCCAAAAGGCATCACGAGAAATTCGTAATGACCTTCGTGATTCGAAATGCTGTCTTTGGAACATCTACAGGCTTCACTCGAATCTGATGATACCCAGACTTAAGATCCAACTTTGAAAAGACTCGGGCACCGTATAACTCATCCAACAACTCGTCAATTACTAGTATAGGGAACCGGTCAGGCACAATAATTCTATTGAGTGCACGGTAATCCACACAGAAACGCAAGCTGCCATCCTTCTTTTTCACTAGTAGGACCGAGCTAGAAAAAGGGCTGAGGTTGGGCTGTATGATGCCTGAAGCCAACATCTCTCTAACCAACCTCTCAATCTCATTCTTCTGGAAATAGGGATAGCGGAAAGGCCTGACGTTTACAGGGAATGCCCTGGGCTGCAATAGTATGGCATGATCATGATGCCTGAATGGAGGCAGCTCAGTCGGCATGTCAAACATGCCCTTATAGCATTGCAGTGCCTCTACCAAAAGTTCCGGGATCTCGCCCAATGACTCTTCCTCTACAACCCACATGCTACTCAACTCCAATAGCATTTCCTGGCCCCCGCCCTTAAACGCCTTCATCATTGATTTCATTCCTACCTGCGTTTTACTCAAACTCGCATCCCCTTGAAGTTGTATTAATTCTCCTCCTACTTTAAACTGCAAAGGAAGTGTTCCCCAATTGACTCTCATCTCTCCCAAAGTCCCTAGCCATTTCATCCCCAATATAACGTCTGTACAGCCAATTTCAGGGGTAAAAATTCCTCTGTCACTTCTATGCCTGGTAACGAAACCACCCCTTTACAAATCCCAACTCCTCTGACTGAAAGTCCCGTCCCCATTAAAACTCCGTATCCCGTCGTCTCCGTTGTACACAATCCCAATTTCTCGACTAACTCAGCCGAAATGAAATTGTGGGTAGCTCCACAATCAATCAATACTACCACTGGCTGCCCCCTGATGGAACCCCTAACTTTCATAGTGTTGGAGGTGGTCAGCCCCACGACAGAATTGAGCGATAACTCGATCAATTCCTCCAGTTCGTCTCCTTCCTCTCCGACGGCTTCCTCTATTTCATCCTCGTGCTCTTCTTGCACTACCAGCACCCGTAACTCTTTGTTCCGACATTTATGTCCCGGCACAAATTTTTCATCACAACGATAACACAGCCCCTTTTCTTTTTTTGATTGCAACTCGGCATCAGTGAGCTGTTTGAAAGGAGCCCCCCCTTTGGCCGACACCGGTAGACGGAACCCGGAGACGGCGGTGGTTGATCTGGCCAACATCGCAGGCGGAATCGACTGCGTCGGTCTCTGTAGTAGGCTGGGGGAGTAGAAATTTCCAGAGGAATGGGTTTGGTTGGGGGTATATGGACTATTCCTACTCCGACTTGGGCCAAAAATTGTCTGGGCCTGTTTCATGGACTCATCCCTATCCTCCACTCTCTGGGCTAGCTCCATAAGTTGGCCCAAACTTTGAGGCTTCCATAACCTTACCTCAGCTCTTATGGTAGGTTTCGGTCCATTCACGAAATTGCCCACCAAAACCTCTTCAGGTAGCGACGACAACGGAGCAACTAGGATTTCGAACGTCCGTCGGTATTCCTTGACCGTATTTTCCTGACGTAGTGCCAAGAATTTTTCCAGGATCGTGCCCTCCTGTGAAGGTCAGAATCGCTCCAGCAGGCGGGTCTTCAACTCCTCCCATTTTTTCACTGGTTGTCGACTCTCCTCCCATTGGTACCATGCCAGAGCTTCTCCATCCAGGCACACAACTGATGCCTCCAGTTTTTCCCCATTTGAGAGCTGATTCATATTGAAATACCTCTCCGCTCGAAAAATCCAGCCATCGGGGTTATCTCCGCTGAAAATAGGCAATTCTAACTTCCTTCCGTGCCCCTCTATTTTCCACCCCTCTTCCCTACGAATCGGTCAACGGAATTGGTCCCTTCCTCAGCTCGACTGGCGGCCTCAGACGAGCCAACTGATGGTCCTTTTTCGATCTGTCCCTTCTCTTGCGCTTCCCACTTTCGCGCCATCACCTCCAACTTCTCTAACAGAATTGTCATATCACACTGCCTTTCCTTTCTCATGGATCCCATGCTTTCCTGCATTTCCAAACGCATGCCTCCGATACTTGCTTCCAACTCATTGACCCGATCAGCGAGAGTCATCCTGCCCAGACACCGTATTGCTCTGATACCAATTTGTTAGATTCCCAAAGTATATGAAAGAAAGTTCTGCAAATACTGAAATGAAATGGAGTTTTTGTGAAGAAGATTATTTATATTGAACTGAAAAGAAGATACTACAAAAGGAAACAGCTCCAAGGCATTCGAGAGGCCTGGACTCTCCCCCTTAGACTTAGCACAAAACGTGAATGAATATTCCCTACCCTCTCACCCTCACATTTATTGACTCTGCCTCACTCCTACAATTCCCCAAAATACCCCCCTTGGTAACTAACTGATAACAACTAAGTATGATTCGCTGCCCCACCTCCAGTACTAACATCTCCTCTCTTTCTCCTCGTGTAAGTAAATATAATAGGTGGTCTATCAGTTCCCTACAATGCAGGTGGCCTTGGCTTCATGTGTAAAGTATAATATACAGTTAATTAACGCTTACCAAGTTAAGGGAAAATGATTTTCAGTTGTACTTTAATGTTCAGGACTTGCATAAGGTGACAAACAATTCATGCCCATTTCCAAAAGGTGGGACATGAGAACATACCGTGTTGTTGCAGACTGCTCTAAAAAGCAATTTGTCATATATGAGAATTAAAAATGCCAAGTGAAGAATAACAAAACAGTACATTTTGCACTAACACAAATAGCCAAGTCATATCCATTTCCAAAAGGATGCCACGTTGATGTAGACAGCTCTAAAAAGCAAGTAGTCATATAAGAGAATACAAATAGCCAAGTGAAGAATGATCAAACAGTATATTTTGCAATTACCCATGCCACCCCCTTTTTCTCCAGCACACGTCCAACACACAATGCAACAAATAAAAGAAGGAGAAGAGCTTTTTAATAGGAAACCAACATAAAAAATAAATAAATAAAATAAAATGCATGTTGCAGAAAGTAGATAAGCTAAAAACAGAAATTTTGGGATAATTTTGAAATAGAGTATAGGAAACGATTGGCTCAACTTGCCTTGATTACTGAATCACTCATCAGAAGTTCTTCAGCCATCAACTCAAACTCTGATAAAGCATAATGTATGAGCCCAAAGCTCAGAACTGCACCACATGATAGACTAAGTTGTCCTCGAACCTATTCAATAAATTCACAAAAAAATAGTTAGAAACAGAAAATGATGTGTAAAATCTTCATACAGAGGGCAGACGTGACATGGTCTTTAAAGATCAGATTACAGTGAAAAACATGAAAACAGAAAAGATAATAAATCCTCACAGACTTCATTTAAGGAAATATCATAGGGTCACATCAAAGTGAGATGGTTAAGTATCATATTGGCTACCATAAAGCATAAAGAAGAAATTATCCAGAGGACATAAATCATTCAAAGTAAGTATCCTATAAAGAAACCATTAGAAAGGATTTTCATTTTTCCACAAAATAATTACATACATATGGAAGAACTTAGTTTGAGAAAATAAAAAAATAATAATAAAAGAGAAGACAACAGAATTAGCAAGAATATAGAAAAAAATATTGAAGGAAAGCATGACGTTAACAAAAAGAAATTGGAGAAGAAAAGGAGTTACTATTTGCTTTGTGCCAAAGATATGTTAAAATTTTTCCTATTTTATGACGTAATTTTGCACTAGTCAAATGCTGGACAACAAATGATCAAGGAACATGGAAATATTATGAACCTATGTCCTCCCACTCCCACTCCAAACCCCCCCCCCCCAAGGGGGGGGGGGGGGGAACATAATAAGAATTACATTTTGTAGAATGGAGAAGGTTTTCCTATAGAAAAGCATTTCGTGAAAATGACACCAGATCAAACAAATTGAATTTCCAAAACAAGACGTAGGCATCATCTAGTTTCTTTAACTAAATTTCCAACAGTTAGTAGCTCGTAAGAAGCATCCTTTAGGGTGTACAAGAAAATTATTGATTATTGATCCTTCATTATATCCTATGTTGCTCGGACTGGAGTACTCCAAGGGGAGGATGATGATTTGTCAGTCTATTCTATCACATCCTCTACACCTGCCTCAGAACCAGCTCATGTTCGGCCTCCTATTGTTCAAGTCTACTCCAGGCGTAAACCTCTTGATTCATGTCTTGCACCTACTCCCTCGTCATTAGATCCAGTTTCAAGCGATGATCTTCCTATTGCGTTATGCAAAGGTAAACGTCAATGTACTTATCCTCTTTCTTCTTTTGTTTCTTATAAATGTTTGTCGCCTTCTTCTTGTTCTTTTATTGCGTCTCTTGATTCGATCTCTATTCCTAAAACTGTTCATGAAGCCATTTCTCATCCTGGTTGGCATCATGCCATGATAGAGGAAATGAATACTTTGGATGACAATGGTACTTGGAACTTGGTCGATTTACCTTCAGGGAAACGGGCTATTGGGTGCAAATGGGTATTCACAGTTAAGATCAATCCGAATGGATCAGTTACTCGATTGAAAGCCCGTGGACTACTCCGACACTTTTTCTCCTGTTGCTAAATTGACATCTGTTCGGTTGTTTATTTCTATAGCAGCTACTTATCATTGGCATTTGCATCAACTAGATATCAAGAATGCTTTTCTTCATGGTGATTTTCAGGAGGAAGTGTATATGGAGCAACCTCCTGGTTTTGTTGCTCAGGGGGAGTCTGGGCGGGTTTGTTGTCTTCTAAAGTCTCTGTATGGTTTGAAACAGAGCCCTCGTGCTTGGTTTGGAAAATTTAGTCAAGCTGTTGAAAACTTTGGCATGATGAAAAGCAAGTCTGACCATTCTGTGTTCTACAAACAATCAACAGCTGGTATTATTCTTTTAGTTGTATATGTGAATGACATTGTCATTACTGGAAGTGATACTACGAGAATCTCGTCTCTTAAGTCTTTCCTTCACACTCAGTTTCACACGAAGGACTTAGGGATGCTAAAATATTTCTTGGGTGTTGAAGTCATAAGGAGTAAAAAGGGGATCTTCTTATCTCGAAGAAAATATGTCATTGACTTATTAACTGAAACAGGAAAATTGGGGACGAAACCTTGTAGTGCTCCAATAACTCCAAACATGCACCTTACAGGAGATGGAGAACAATTTGAAGATCCTGAGAGATATAGAAGGTTGGTTGGAAAGCTAAACTATCTTACAGTGACTCGTCCAGATATTGTATACTCTGTCAGTACTGTTAGCCAGTTTATGTCATCCCCAACAGTTCATCACTGGGCAACGCTAGAACAAATTTTGTGCTACTTGAAAGGAGCACCCGGACGAGTTATCTTGTATGCAAATCATGGGCACACTAGTATTGAATGCTTTTCAAATGCAAATTGGGCAAGTTCCAAATTAGATAGAAGATCCACGTCGGGTTATTGTGTTTTCATTGGAGGAAATTTGGTCTCATGGAAGAGTAAGAAGCAGAACATTGTGTCAAGATCAAGTGCAGAGGCAGAATATAGGGCTATGGCACAGTCTGTGTATGAGATAATGTGGATATATCAGCTCTTGACTGAAATAGGTCTTAAGGTTTTAGTACCAGCAAAATTGTGGTGTGACAACCAAACTGCCCTTCATATTGCATCTAACCCCGTGTTTCATGAGCGAAATAAGCATATTGAAATTGATTGTCATTATGTTCGCGAGAAAATTCATAAAGGCCTGATCTCTACAGGGTATGTGAAGACCGGAGAACAATTAGGGGATATCTTCACGAAAACTCTAAATGGGGTTCGAGTTGATTATCTTTGCAACAAGTTGAGCATGATTAATATCTATGCTCCAACTTGAGGGGGAGTGTTAAATAGTGTATTAGTTGGCTAAATTAGCTTAATTATAGGTTTTCCTATTTTGTATAGTTTCCTAATACAGGTTCCTAACTTTTGTATATATATATATGTACCGTGTCTCCAACGATTAATAAATGAGAATATAAGAATTCTTTCATTCTAACACGTATGTATCTAAGTGTCGGATCCATTATTTTCTAAAATATAGGATACGAAGATATGGCTAAAGAGTCCAAATTTTGGACACGGGTACATGGGTACGTCTTTCAAGCTTCAGTTTTTTTTATTAACCCAAGATGTCATTTTAAATAAACCAAAATCAATCATTCAGAAAGAAGGAAATAAGGGATTAAAACGAATAAAATAGAATTTGGAGTTTAGTTTTTCAATTATAGAAAGTTAATTACTAAGAATTATATAAAATATAAAATGAGTGATTTGATTACAATTTAAACTTAATGGAATTCTAAGTTGCACTATATGGAACCATTTTCATTTCATAAAAAGAAACCCTAAACCATCGACACAGAAAGGAAAGAAAGGAAAAAAAGAAGAAAAGGCAAAGAGAAAAGAGAAAAGATAGAAGAAAAAGAAGGGAAAACCTTGTGCTGTCGCCGAATAAGAAAAGGGAAAGGAAAAAAAAAACAGAAATGGCAAAGTGCCCGGTTAAAATTTGGAGGATCCGATACATATCCCATACCCATGTCATGTCATGTCCGACGCGGGTACTTCGTCCATTTCGAAGAGTCCGAGCATCAATAATTATATCAAGAAATTACAGACAAACATATTCTAGAAGCCTTCTAATTTGGATTTAGAACATGTAGACACCCACCATTAATCGACTCTTAATATATACAAAATTGTAACAGGGATACAACTTAAAAATGTATTAGAAATTTAGAGTTAATGCTCTATAAGGCATGACTGGGGCCTCCCTGAGGCAAAATGGTCCAAAAACGCTCCATGCCTTAGGGATAGGCCTAAGACACAAGTCTCAAAGGTTAAGATGATACCTATGACACAAAAGACTAGTTTTGAGTGCCTCCTAACTGGGGTTCACCAGCAGACCATAAATTTAATTGTCAGAATTATGAATTAAGACATGTTGTAAAATGCATATGAGCTCCAAAGTGGGAAGGAACCTAAACTTGCTCTGATATGAAAGAACATAACTATTAATCACATTTATATATAACTGAATATGTATTTATTGCTTCTGTTTCTGCTTATTCTATATTCTTTACTTTTCTCTGCTATCCAGATATTTTCACTGTTTTAAAATCATTCCACCATTTTCTTTATCTTTAAAACACAGAAGGAATACAGTACTCCTCTCCACGTCAGGGCCTATGCCTTGCCCTACACTTCACTCTGTGAAACAGCACTAGCAGATTAAATTAATCAATTAGAAAAATAAAGAGGAAATATTACTAAAGATATATCACAAAAGCATTGTCAGGCACTAGGATTAATTATTCAACAACCTGAACTCGACTCCAGAGCAAAGGAAAATTTGCTCGAGCGCCATTGAGAATATAAACATTTGTCCACAGCGGCTGGTTTGGAAATTGCAAAAGGAGTGTATCAGTATCTGTTGACATGTTATGATTGTCGATGATAAGTCTTCGAGGGACAGCATCAAAGAATGTCCCAGCAGCACCTGAATTAGCAGGGCAGCCAAAACTTCTTCCCCCTGTCAAAATTTGGCAATGCAGTGTCAATCCTTGAAACAGTATATTGGAACATTCAAAGGTGACGTTCTAAAGTGCAAATAGGATGATCACTGTTATGGCACAAGTTTCTAGAGATTTATTAGACAAAAATGGACTGACCAATCTGAACTATGGCATATAGAAAGTGACTGCAAATCCTACAAGTTCATATGAAATCAAATCAGTGCACCACATAGTAGACATAAGATTACTACTCAACCCTTCTTTGGAAAGATAGACATGAACTACTGACAACTTTCATTCAAAATCACACAATGCAAACCTAACATTGATTGCATACAGAAAAATCACAAGCAGGCAAGCAAGAGTCTGCTACTCACATGTAATTATCATAGTGCTATAACATCAAAAGGAAAAGTCAGACACAGTAAGCATAAGAAAGAACCAATAACTAGATTACTAGTCAGCCCTTCTTTGGAAAGACTGCCATCAATTTCTGGCAAGTTTCATACAAAATCACATACAGGGAACCTAACATGGATTGCATATAGAAAAATCCCAGGCAGGAAAGCAAGAGTACGTTAAACTCATGTATGATTATCATAGAGCTATAACGTTAAAAAGAAAGGTCGGACAGAAATTGTTAAAAGATAATTATCTACTTCAGGAGCTTCCCATTCAGAATCACAAACCAAGACTGTAGCCAAACATTTTAAATAAGAAAAGTGTCAAAAAGGTGGGGGAACTATGCTTCAAATAGTATATGTGTAGCTTAAAGAAAATTCTTAAGCAGACAAAGATCGACTAACCTCACATGCAATCCATCTTAGAGCATTACATAGACTAATATGTAATCCTGGGTCCATTGATTCAAAATCACATGTTATTGAATGTAAGCTTATATTTCTAAAATATGAAATAGTTAATTAGCCGGTGGGGGTTGGGGGTATGGTTTCACTGGATTCAGCCAATTGGGGGAAGGGGGTGATTTACAGTGATTACCAACTATTAACAGCTCAAAGAAAAAATCTAGGGATGCAGGTAAGGGTCAATAATCACCTTTTTACCATCATAAAGCTAAAGCTTAGAAAGATCATTTCTCTTGTTTGTATTCGGTATAAAAGAATTGTGACTAGAAAACTAATGTTGAAACAGATTTACTGCTAGATTAGAAAGCGAGATGACAAGTAAACCTAAATGAAGCATTTAGTGATATTGAAAGGCAAGTTACAATGATATACAAAAAATGAGTTGGCACTAGACTATGAAAACCTGGAAAGTATTCCAACACTATGTTTACATACCAATGATTTGGTGACAAATTGCAAAGGCATATTCAGTATTATGAGCACCAAAATCCTGCTCGTAGTAAAACCTAAGTCTACTCGAAAGTGGTCAATGCATACCATTCATGTAGTATCCAGCCTTAATGTAGAAACCAGATCCTATCAAATAAGGATAGGAGCAAAATTGATTCTAATTTGGTTATGGGATTTTTACATTCCAAAATTAGTAGGGTGTAAATATGTAATGATTCTATTGATTTCTTTCTTACTTTAGGAGATTAGTTTTATTTCCTTTTTTCCCCATTCCTGTAAAGTATATATTGTACCAATTTCATTGAATAAACAAGTTGGAATTAATCACAATTCCTATTTCTACATGGTATCAGAGCAGGTTCGTTTCTAACCTAGCCAACTCATGGCCGAATCAGCCACACATGACATGGGCTCCATGACTTGTAACTCAGAAGCTAAAGTCACGCCTTCCATGAACATAGGAGGGATCGAAAACTCAACTTTCCAACTCTCTATAGAGAAATTGAATGGGAAGAATTACAGAGAGTGGGCACAGTCGATAAAGCTAATAATCGATGGAAAAGGAAAATTTGGATACTTAACTCGTGAAACCAAGATGCCGGCCTCAACCAACGTGGCTCTCCTTCAGATGTGGAAATCAGAGAATTCGATGGTGACTGCCTGGCTTGTCAATTCCATGAAGCCGGCATCAGGAGAACATACTTATTTATTCCGACTGCAAAGGACGTGTGGGAGGCAGTGAAAATGTATTCAGATTCTGAGAATTTCTCCAGAATTTTCGAATTAAAGACAAAATTGTGGCAAACGAAACAAGGTGATCGAGATGTAACTGAGTATTACCTGGAGATGTCTGGATTATGGCAGGAATTAGATCAAAATTTAGAGGAGGAATGGAAGTGTGCCAAAGACAGCGTGCAATACCGGAAAAAGCTGAAAACGGAACAGGTCTTCGAATTTCTCGCGGGTCTTCATCGCGATCTTGATGAGGTTCGCGGCCGGATACTTGGCCGGCGACCCCTACCCACGTCGCAGGAAGTATTTTCCAAAGTCAGGCGGGAAGAAGACCGGCGAAAGGTCATGTTGACCGACTCGGGCACGCTGGCGTTGGAGGTCTCTGGCTTGATCTCTAACAAAGCTGGGCTCTCTACCTATGGGCTGAAATATAAGGAATCTGGCCCTATTAATGGGCCAATTACTGGAAATAATGGGCCAGCTAGGTTTAATAGTGGGTTGGACTTGAATAATGGCCCAAATAACTCAAATGATGGACTTTGGATGATGGGCTTACATTCTAAAGGAGGCATAGTTGGGCCGGGTCCAAAATCTCGAGGTCGACCTTGGTGTGAGCATTGTCGAAAACCAGGGCACAAAGAAGATACTTGTTGGGACCTACATGGAAAACCGAGCGATTGGAAGCCTCGACAAAACAATAAAAATCGTGGGTACCAAGCAACTTTTGATCACCAAATGGGAAAGACCGAGTTTAGCAGTGCATTCAATACCGAACAGATGGAGCAACTTTACAAAATGTTTTCCAGCCTCCAATCGTCAAGTCAAACACCCACAAAATATCCCTCTAGCTCATTAGCGCACAAAGGTAATTTTTTAAGTACCTTACATTCTGCAAATCAACTTAACATCCCCTGGATTATTGATTCAGGGGCCTCTGACCACATGACGGATTCTTATCATCTGTTTTCTACATACTCCACCTGTGCCGGCAACCTGAAAGTTAAAATTACAGATGGCTCACTGTCGTCGGTCGCAGGGAAAGGGAGTATTAAAATTTCTAATACTATAATTCTTGAATCTGTCCTTCATGTTCCAAAGTTTTCGTATAATTTACTGTCCATAAGCCAATTGACCAAAAACTCAAATTGCTCTACTAAATTTTTCCCATCTTACTGTGTATTTCAGGACCTATCATCGGAGATGACGATTGGCAGTGCTAAAGAACGTGGCCGACTTTATTATTTTGATGAGACTGATGTGAGTAAACAACAACAAGTCACACTTTGTAATTCTACATCTATCCCTAGGATAGTGATATTTTGTTATGGCATCTTAGAATGAGTCATCCCAACTTTCAGTACCTAAAAAGTATTTTCCCATCTATATTTATGAATAAACGTTTTCTTGATATTCAGTGTGAAATGTGAGTTTGCAAAACATCACCGAACATCATTCCCAACCTCCACATACAAACCATCCAAACCGTTCATCATGAGACATAGTGACTTATGGGGTCCGTCACGAATCCCCAATCGCACTCATGCAAAGTGGTTTGTGACGTTCATTGACGATCACACTCAACTTTGCTGGGTGTATCTACTAAAAGATAAATTCGATGTTCACTCAGTATTCATCAATTTTTATACCATGATCCAAACACAGATCCAAACTTTACGTACTGATAATGGCACTGAATACTTTAATGCTACCATGGGTGATTTTCTTCAATCCCATGGAATAATTCATCAAAGCTCTTGTGTCGACTCCCCACAGCAAAATGGGGTTGCCGAACGTAAAAATAGACACATTCTTGAGGTTGCTAAGGCGTTGATGTTCACTTCTAATGTGCCAAAACTGTTCTGGGGGATGCCATTCTGACATCCACCTTCCTAATCAACAGGATGCCAAATCGAATCTTAAACTTTCAGTCTCATCTCCAAACACTTCAATCCGTTTTTCCTACCTGTTGTTTCAGCTCAAACCTTCCCTTACGAGTGTTTGGATGTACTGCCTTTGTTCATATTCATCGCAAGGGTAAACTTGATCCTCGAGCTGTTAAATGTGTTTTACTAGGTTACTCTCCTACTCAAAAAGGCTACAAGTGCTATGATCCCTCTACAAAACGACTCTTTGTCGGTGTTGACATCACCTTCTTCAAAACAACCCCGTATTTCAAACAAACCTCTCTTCAGGGAGAGACACTACATGAAGATTGGTTCTTTGAATTTGACCTCCACCCTCTTGATCATACATCTACCAACAATCCCATACCACCATCTAAAATGCCATTAACAGAGGAAAACTTGCAGTCAGGGGGAGATGTAGCAAACCAAAGGAATAAAGAAATATTGGTTTACTCACGAAAGCCAAAATCAAAGTACAAAGAAATCATCACAAAAGAGTCTAAACCGATGATAGCTCCACATGAAGCTTCAAACATCCCTGACTTACCCATTGCTCTCAGAAAACCTACTCGGTCATGTACTCTCCATCCTATTTCTAAATTTATGTCTTATAATGCTTTATCTACTGGATTTCGTGCTTTTACATCTCACCTTAATAGCACAAAGATCCCGAGAAATGTTGAAGAAGCCCTGGAAACCCCTAATTGGAGGGAAGTCGTATTGGAGGAAATGAGGGCGCTGGAGAAAAATGAGACCTAGGAGGTGTCAGATCTACCAAAGGGAAAAAAACCGATTGGGTGCAAATGGGTCTTCAACCTAAAATACAAAGCAGATGGAACAATAGAGAGGTACAAAGCTCGGTTAGTTGCAAAAGAATATACCCAAACATATGGCATCGACTACACAGAAACGTTTGCACCAGTAGCAAAATTGAATACAGTTCGGGTTCTTCTGTCCTTATCAGCTAATCTAGATTGGCCGTCACAACAACTCGACATTAAAAATGCCTTTCCGAACGGAGAGCTAGAGGAAAAAGTTTTCATGACTTTACCACCAAGGTTCAGCAGAGGTAATAAAGAAAGCAAAGTGTGCAAACTCAAGAAGTCTCTATATGATCTCAAACAGTCACCAAGAGCATGGTTTGATAGATTCGAAAAAGTGCTAAAGAGTCAAGGATATCGACAAGGACAGTCGGATCATACTATGTTTCACCAACATTTTAATGATGGGACTAAGACAATCTTAATTGTTTACGTTGATGATATTATTCTGACAGGAGACGTGGCAGAAATTGAAAGACTAAAGAAATGCCTCTCCACTGAATTCGAGGTGAAGGATCTGGGACAAATATGATACTTCTTAGGAATGGAAGTGACAAGATCAAAAAAAGGGATCAGTGTCTCACAATGAAAGTATGTTATTGACCTCTTAACCGAAACTGGGATGCTAGGTTGTAAGCCAAGTGATACACCCGTCGAAGCAGGGAAAAGACCTGAAGAGGATGGAAAAGAGGTAGAGACAGATGGATACCAAAGGCTGGTTGGAAAATTAATATACTTGTCACACACTAGACCAGATATTGCATTCGCAGTTAGCCGCGTGAGTCAACATATGCACTCACCAAAGGAAAGTCACCTAGAAGCAATCTACAAGATACTATGATACCTTAAGGGATCCCTACGAAAGGGACTATTTTTTAAAAAAGGTGAAAGGAAAATTGAAGTCTTCACAGATGCAGATTGGGCAGGTTCAATAGAAGACAGAAGATCAACTACTGGTTATTGTACCTATGTTTGGGGAAATCTTGTAATTTGGAGAAGTAAAAAACAAAATGTGGTTGCCAGAAGTAGTGCTGAGGCAGAATTCAGAGCAGTAGCACAAGGAATATGTGAAGGACTGTGGTTGAAAAAACTTTTGGAAGAACTGCATGTTGAAGCAGAGTTCCCCATCAAAATTTACTGTGGTAACAAGGCAACAATCAACATCTCTCTTAATCCAGTTCAACATGATTGTACCAAGCATATAGAGGTTGACAGGTATTTCATAAAAGAAAAAGTTGAGGAATGAACTATTTGCATGACTTATGTTCCCACACAAGAGCAAGTTGCCGATATTTTTACCAAGGGGCTACATCGACCAAGCTTCAATGACTTCATATGCAAGTTGGACATGATTAACATCTATGATCCAACTTGAGGGGGAGTGTAGAAACCGGATCCTATCAAATAAGGATAGGAGCTAAATTGATTCTAATTTGGTTATGGGATTTTTACATTCCAAAATTAGTAGGGTGTAAATATTTAATGGTTCTATTGATTTCTTTCTTACTTTAGGAGATTAGTTTTATTTCATTTTTTCCCCGTTCCTGTAAAGTATATATTATACCAATTTCATTGAATAAACAAGTTGGAATTAATCACAATTCCTCTTTCTACACTTAAGAATCATATAACATTGTTGAGATTCAATCTCTCTCTCTTCTATAGCTTATTCAAGGTTTCCTCTTTACTCATAATAAAACTCACAAAGCAATTATTTAACCATTGAGATAGATGTTTCTCTCATAAAATATTAATTGCAAGGTTTAATGATGACAACTCATAGAAAATTTAAGAGGTCTCACCATGGACCAAAAATACAGGATCATCATGCCTGCTAAAAACATTAACAGAAACTCTTCCACCACCACCTCCAGCAAATCCATTACCGCCAGTAGCACTTATCCTGCCACTTCCTGTCCTGTTTTTAACAAAAGAACAATCAGCCACAACATGATTCTGGCCATTACAGTATCTAGGAAACAAAAATGATTTACAGGTAACAAAGTTCAAGGTTAAACACATACAAATTAATATAGAGGTATAGATTCAACACCTATCAAACAAAAATTACAAACAAAAAGCTCTTGAAATCCAAATCACATAAAGCAGGAGTGTAAGTAGAATTGTAGAGGGCTATTGTGACTGCTAAAGCATCAAAGTAAAAGTTTTCTAGAGGGCAAGAGTACCTTGGCAAGCCAATAACAACATAGAAAATTATTTTTTTCCAGCAAGAGTGCAGTGGTGTCAATAGAACAGCTTAGAACAGGGAGGATTAAATCAAATCAACATGGCCAGTTGTGGTTGCTAAGGACCTAGTTGTTAGATACAGCAAGGAAACCAACAAAGATGCCAAAAAAAATCACGTAATTGACCTCAAATTTTTCAGAGACAAGGCATAGCTTGTTATTCTTTTATTGTTGTTTTTGACAAGCTTGGGCCAAGTTGTACAACAATAGACATGTCGGCTTTCCGTAATGCTTTACAACCTATCGCCTTTCAGGTCCAAATTCCAAAGTGAAGAAATGAGAGAGCTGCTTGAACATCAACTCCATCTTCCCATTGCATAATATTAAATGCACCCCACCCTTGGATCAAAGAGGGGATTGAAAGTTATATGGTTACATCGGTGCAGCTTGCACCTACAAAGTGATGTGGTATCAAAAATTATCTTCGGTCCACAAAAGTCTCGAAAAAGTACTCTATATTTATTTATGGTCTGTATATTTCAATGGATCCTTCTCTTATAAGCCTACTTAGCATAGAATACTGGAGATATTGTATTAGTTGATGGTTCAATAGATTTCCTGTAAGTTGATAGTTCACCTAAGTTAATACTGAGCTCTTTATGTATATCACCGATGCATTCGTAACTTACAACAAGATACAGACCTAAACTTGAAAATATCTCACATGAAACAATTTAACATAAATCCACATCACAGATTTTTATTTTTATTTTTTTATTATTTTTTATGGAAACGGACATCATGAACCAAGTAGGAAGACAAGTTGAATTGGTAAATCCATATCACAGTTCTGAACATAGACCTCAAGTAATTCCTCTATCAAAATCATTTAAACGAAGAGCTAGAGAAGCCAAAAGACCCTAGTGCTCACGTTAAAGCTGTTCAGCATCAAGGGAACTGTCGGGGCATAAATTACGTGAGGAGTTAGAAGAATCTTGCCACATGTGGAATCAAGCGAAGACCAAGGCTTGAAACAGATTTACGCAGGAAAACTAAAAGAAGGATTTCTAAGATAACTACCAAAAAAAGTACAGGGAGAAAAAGAATATCGGTCTAACTGACAGATATCTTTTGACAAGTTCCTAGAGAAATAGATTGGCATAGATCAAGTAAAGTTTTGTGCATATAATAAGAGAGAGTGAAGAAAATGGAACACAGTGCAGTTCCTACATTAGGAAATTTGCTTCCATACAGTTTACACTGAAAGCATTGTAGTCATCTAAGTACACATAAAATGAGAATTGGACATATAACTCAAAAAGTGTATATATGATGCAAAATGGAAGCAGATAGCTGATATTCACATGGTAAATCATATCTGTTGTCCAAAGACAATGCAACGTTGACCTCTATGGTATAGATTCATAACGAAAGGAACAAAGCACGGTTAGACTACAATACATTACATTTTTGGTGACTTGACGTAAATACTGCCACCAGACCCTCCTCCGCCTTTGATCCCACCAGACCCTCCATTGGCCAAAAGCAATCCGCATACATCTGCAATATCTTTTACCTCCAACCAAATTCTTCCACCCCCTTTGCCACCATAATCCTCCTCCCTATTTGTGGTTCCACCTTTACTCCCATAACTCCTTGGTTCCCCCAGGGATTCCCAAGAATAAGTATCCCCACCCCACACATCCTCAGGCAGCTTCTTATTATCCATTACGCAGCTTGCACCCCGCCCCCCATGTCCCCCGCCTCCACCCTGCACCTCTTTAGGTGTTCCAGTGGAGTCTTCCGGAGGCTCCCCTGCTAATGCTGTCACGTTAATTAGTGAATCCCCAAATAAACTCACATTCCCAGCTACTATATAGACCGACCCAGCTACAATTTTCGCAAATGGATTCAACCTAAATTCACCGGTGATGTTGATCTCAATTGAACAGCCCAATTCCGGGCAGGTCAAAGATATCCCCTGAAGAATGAACAAATTCCCATTACCTTCAATATAAACGTCTTGTGTAATATTCAAGCTGTAGCTGAGCTCACAGGTGGTATTAAGGGAGCCAATTCCTTTAAGATCCTGGCAGGAGAAGGAAGGAGGGTGCATCGGCGGAGGAGACGGCGGCGAGTAATCCTCCCGAAATGGTTCCGATTCATCATCATAGTCTATAATAGAAAAATCTGAGGGTGAACAAAATGCTTTAAGAATTGGGTTTTTGAGGAAAAGGAAAATGGAAGAGTAAAGAAAAAGCGAAAATAGAATGGCCATGAAAGTTCATAAATTGAGTTGGATAATTGTGCGAAATGTGAAATGCCCAGGTATGTATAATGTGAGTATATTTGTATGAATAGAAGAGTGTATGCATGTATAGGTGTGGAGAGAAGAGGTAGAACAGGTGGAGGGAAGACGAAGAGTTCGGAAGCTGGTTTCATTTTCCTCCAAGAGTGTGCCTTCGTCAGCAGAGAGAGAGAGAGAGGTGCCTTCGTCAGCAGAGAGAGAGAGAGAGGGAGAGTAAAAAGCAGGGGAAAGAGGGGACCTTTTTAAAAGTGAAAATTACACCACAACTATTTAAAATAAAATATTTAATAATTGAACCAAATTATTTTTAAAGAATACGTCCTGAAATAATAGATAGATAGATAGAAAATATGTAATTAAAAAAAAATGAAAAATTATTGTTGTGATGAAAAATATTATTTTATTAAAAATGTATGATTGAAAATGAATAAAAAAATAAAAATAAAAATTTTAATTTATACCTAACAGAGGCAAAATTATTAATTTCTATCTATACTGAAAAATTATAGTATAATTGATTATTAATGGTTAATTTCGTTTTATTTTATAGTAACATGACAACTGAAAACATATAAATTAACAATGGATAAGGAAAATGATGCATCCAGGTAAATCATCTAGTTGCGGAAATTTCGCTTCAAATTAGCCTCCCCTGTTAAACATATATTCGGGAGTATATAATTTCCTTTTTTACCTTTTTATTTTGCTTGCTTGATGTTATTTTGAGACACTGATGACAATGTTCAATTTAAGTAGAAAGACTTTCAAACTTATCTTCCAAGAAATGATTAATAGCAGAAAACACCCCTCTAAAAACGTTTCAAATTGCGATATTTTACCTATTGAAAATCGCAGAAAACCCTTTATTTGAAATATTTTGTGTGAAAAAACCACATACCATTCAATTATGTTAATTTTACCGTTAAAAACCATAAAAAATAAAAAAGAATAATTACAGTTGTGATCCTAAACTTTTTTTTTTTTACAAATTACACCAAAATCTTTTATTTGTGTCACTTATATTCACAACCTTTAAAATTTATCTTCCACCCTACTCGTACTCCCACTCCCACTCCGACCCCAAACCCAAAAAACAAAAACTAAAGCCCCCCTCATGTCGCCCATGCACAACCCAACCCAAAGAGAGAACTTAGGTAATAGTTCCAAGAATTCTATCTTCACCGATGTTGAAGGCATTAAATATGTTTGGATTGAAAATGAAACGGGACATTACACAGAACGCGCTACAACATCTTTGTTGAGAACTGTACAAGTTATCCACACATTTCATCATTCACTGGGGGGTCATTCATAGGGATCTCTAGCTAGAGAACTTCCTTCTTTTAAATAAGGATGAAAAAGCACCATTAAAGACAACAGACTTTGGTTTATCCATCTTCTTCAAAGAAGGTTACAATTTTCCATAAAGTTTCTTCTCTTTATTGTCAATATTTGAAGAAATTATTTACAACATTGTGTACATTTTATTACAGGAAATGTATTTGTAGACATTGTGGGCACTGCATATTACATAGAACCTAAAGTATGACGCCCCAAATTCTAGGAACTTGAAGCGTTAAAAGTCTTCTTAATATGAGCTCTTTAATGTCAATCAAAATAAATTTCGAATAAAGAAAACTTGAAATTTGAAATATATTATTAAAATATGATGGGAGATAATTGTCTATATAAACTTAGACAAGATAAAATTTGATTTTTGAATAACACTCGGAAGAAAATTAGTAATGCCAATTGCGTAGCAGTGGAAAGGAAGATATGTTTGGCCTAACAAACGTTGACAAATTTTTTTGAAATTTTAACAAAGACTATAACATTCATATATGTACAACACATAAAAATTTGGGGTCATGAAGATAACATTTGAAGCACGAAAATACTGCACGACTATGCTGGACAGAAAATTCGAAACATACCCAACGCAGTTCACTAAAACGGACATAACGTTTTCTCTATATACTATTTTAAGAAAAATCGAAGAGAAGATTACTATTAGGAGACTCATAGGAATTTCAAACCTCACTGATTTCGCTCGAATACATGCACTTTAGCCCAAGTTATACCATTTTCAAATTGAAGGGCAGAATCTAAAATTCAATTCAACAGTAAATAAATTTCATGCGTTGTCAATTCAACATTTGTAAATTATAGTTGACATGCAAAGTACATAAAACTAGAGATAAACATTAAAAACATTGTTAAGAGTGTCATATAAGCATTCATAAAAGGTTTACACAACTGAAAACTTTTACTAGAAAGTTGAAAACATTTCAAACTGTCGAGCACTTGCCACTATGTCAAACCACTGCCATGCCTCGATTTAACCTGTGAAATTTTAATAGGGGTGAGTGTCATAACTAATACTTAGTAGGAAGACACTTAAGTAATTGGTAAAAATATATATTTTCAAAAATGCAAACTTTGGTCATTTGTGTCCCTGTCAATTTTGTAAGGCGAACCTGTGATCAGATAATCCGCTCACTCTTAGATTTTTAATAACCTATCATAAATCATCTCTTCATATTTTATTTAAACCACCAAACGGTGATCCCTTCATGAAACCAAACGGTGCTTCCTTCATGACACCAAACGATGCTTCGTATCTTATTTGATCCACCAAACGGTGCTTCCATCATAAGTAACACAATAACACATTTAATGCAAATTGAAAATGAATAATTCTCACATTACTTACAAAAGTCCCGAAAATCACCCTACCTTAAATGCTTGGAGTTTGAATACAATTTTCTATTCAATTTGTAACAAAATGCAACGTGATGCTAATGTCCTTCAATAAATTTTCAGATTCCAATGTGTTGGATAATTGGTGAGTGACATTTATGTATATGGAATTGTGGTTTGAGAGATGTTTGCTACATATTTTTGAAAGAGAGATAATGTCTTCAATTGAATGAAAGTGGACGATTTCTAGTAGTTGAACAGATAGGAGTTAAAATGTAAGTGGGGTGGGGAATGCACTTAGTGGGTAGTATAGCTAAATAAGATGCTTATAGTGGAGAAAAGAATCACGTTTGAGAGTTTTAAAATATTGAAAATTGAAGCCAAACATAGGGAAAAAAATTATTTTAAGGGCAGTTTGGCATTCACAACAAATGTATCAAATCTTCATTTTGAGGACTTGACATATGTGGTAATTAATATAAAATATGTCGTCACAACTAATGTAACAAAAAAAAATTATCTTTTAAAAGAGTCTTCGACACCTTACAAAATTCTAAGACACGCGCACAAAACTTTACTATCGTGACCAAAATAATTAATTTGAAATTTTTGGAAGTGTCATAGCGACATAGTAGCATAACCCACATCATTTTTTCGTTCCACAAGAAAATTTCTTTTAAAACGAAACACAAGATTTTTCTCGTTCGCTACATAAAGTGTTGAAGAGAAGATATGGACCAGAGGTAGATATTTGGAGTATGGGGTCATGTTGTACTTTCTTCTATCTAGAGTTCATCATTTCTCAACAGGTATTTCATTAAAAAATTTCTCAGAGTTTTCACCTTTTGTATGGAAATTGTACCTCAATTTGATCATATGTATCACTATCACTGTTTGGATTGAAAATGGGAGAAACAGTTTGATTTCAGATTGAGCATGGGAAGAAACAGTTAGATTTCAGAGGGGGAGGGGGGGGGGGGGGGGGGAGGGTTGAGAGAGAAGTAGAAATGGGAAGAATTTTGTACATTTTTTGATTTGGTTTAGGGTGGAATGTTGTAAGGGGTGGGGTAGAAGATAAGTTTTAAATGTTTGAGAATATGAGTGGTACAAATAAAAGATTTTGATAGAATTTGTAAAAACAAAAAAAAGTTTAGGATCACAATTATAATTACTTCTTTTTAATTTTTACAATTTTTACTGTTTTTAACTGTAACATTAATGGAATTGGACGGTATGGGGTTTTCGAGGGGAGGGGGGTTCTACTATTAATCCTCTAAGAAATATACCTCGCGAGTAATCATCAATAAATGATTGCATATGCATATAAAGCTTACATAAGCCTGATGGAATGGAGACTCTGGCAAAGACGTTTGCTTGAATGAGCTCGTCAACTTCACCCCAATTCTGTACATGCGCAAAGAATAACTAAATCCCTCTTCCTCTCCGAGAACGCTCTAAAAATATGCCAGCAAAGATCTCATTCAATACTTGAGAAAGTTTGGGAATGGGAAAAACATTAAATTTTTTATTACTTTTGCGTGATAGTGTAAAATTTTATTGCTTTATTATAGATGAAAAAAATGTAGAAAAATTGATTTTTTTAAAAAAAAAACTTCAAATTGATTTTCCTTTTAGTTTGCTTGCTTATGAAGATTAAGTAACATTACCGGCTATAATGTATATACTTGAAACTATGTGATGTTTTATGAACTATGAATAAGTTACATGCTTATAATGATGCGTGCTTGTTCATGTAAAATTTGATATTTTTTATGCACGTAAATTAATTTTTGCATTGTGAGGGAATGAGTTAATTCATTCTTGATAGGTTGAAATAATAGAATGTAAATGCTAAACCCAAAAACACTACATTATACATCCTTAAACCATTTTAGCATAGTTTGGGGGTGATTGAACAGTTGTAAACATATATTTAGATGAATGAATAGTTCATGTGTGAAAATTTTTGTGTGGATTATTTTAGGCCAATAAAATGAAAATTAGGTGGGAAACTAAAGTTAGATGTTGATTTTTGAGAATAAATGTTTAATGAGGGGCATTGCACTATTCATTGCATAAAAAAGGAAAAATTACCATGATTTTTGAGTGAAAGCTATCTTATAAAAGATCTTAATGAAGATATTTAGCCATATTTGGTAATCATTCTTTTAAAAACATATTTCTTTCATACTATTTTCAATCATATATTCTCACCGTAAAAAAAAATTCACATAAACCCAAAAATTCTTCCTACTTTTTAACGACACATTCTCCAAAAAATTAATATAAAAACTCATTCTTTAAAAAAAAAATGGCTTTCAAACTGGACTTATTAAAAATCCTAAAAATAAAAAATAAAAAAATGATCAGACTAATGCATAATACATAATACATGATAAATATGAAAAAGCAAGCACTTGAAATAGAAGATGCACTCCCCACGTACGATTCGAATCTACGACCAATTGGTTAACAGTCAACTCACAACTACTCCTATTGAAATAGGATCCACACAAGAAAAAGTACTTGACATTTGTTGGTTATTAGTGGCATCCAAGAAGATGCCATTTGCTTGATAATAAATAAAAAAGAATATAAAAAAATTCGAGCGGTTGAAGCTGAAGCGGCAACTACATGCATTATTTAAGCTTCAAGTGCTATTTGAGAAAATTAGACTCTTGACAAGGGATTATTGCCCTAATTGATTTTTAGATATTGAAACAATAAGAAATAAAAGAGAATCCTTATTTATTGAGATATTGACTTGTAATTAGTGAGATATATCTAAATGGGATATGGTGAGGCTTAGTATATAAATTCAATATTAGATTACACATTGAAGTTGTTCATAGATTTAATAAAATGATTCCAATTTTGAGACAAATGACACATTATCTATATGCTTGCTTTTGAGATATGTTTTAATTTTGTTTGAAAACACAAAATGTTCAAGTTTGGAGTATCTGATAAATCTAATTTATACACTTATATAGGCTTTTAAATATGAATATTTTAAAGTACTTCTGATGAATTATACCTTAATCTTGTATATTTATTGTTTGTTAGGTAAAATTCAGTAATTGGAAGTGAAATTGAAAAAAAATAATGAAAAAAAGTCAACAAAAATGGATGATTTTCAAATTTTAAGGACCAAATTTCAAATATTCAATAGTTGATTTAGACTACATATCAATGAGTAAAAAGCGTGGGGAGTCAATTTGAGGAAAATATAATACAAATGGGTGAAATTGCATAAAAAGGACCAACTCACACCCTAGAGGAAGTTTAGAGACCAATTTACAATTGGTTCCAAACTTAGCTTGCCAATGCCAACGCCCTAGCGTGCGCAACTCATAAAATTTGGAATCCCCTAGGTTGATTTGTTATTACAATACATGAACAACTAAATATACCATGCGTGAGCATGGGCTTCATCCAGGCAGACAAGGACAACTTTCCTTCTACGATGCAAACTCTTACGAAACTCAAATTGGAGGCCATTATATATATAGAATAAGGCTAAACATTGGAGATCTCTCTCTCTAAAATCTCAAATCACATCAAATCATAAAATCTATCAAGAAAATAGTGGCCAATTCATCATCTTTTGGGAGAGAATATCAAACCTAGCAAGGAATTGAAGGCAAATTATATAAAAAAAGTGAAGAATCAAAGCTTGAAATTAAAGATCAAGGACAAGAATTTGCTACCACATATTTTTTATATTCATATAAAGTCCGGGTGATGTCATTTTATTTTTTTCAAGTAATAACGTTAGAAACATGTTAGGCTAAAATTCTTTTTTGTTGTGGCGAAGATGAAGCCTATTATTGTTTATCTCATTCTTCTGGTTCTTCTTTTGTGCGTGAACTATCAAGTTCCCCAACCATGATATCTAACAACATGAACGATTATTTTGATATAATCAAAATCGATAAATTTAAAAAATCCATTTTAATTTATTACCAATTCACATTTGTCGTCCCAAATTGACATTTAGTAAGGCAATACACGTAACAAAAAATGTCACGTGGTATGACAAAACCACACTGTTCGTTTACTGTGAAACTATGATTCATTCATTAATATGATCTAATTAATTACAATATATGAATTTGTGTTAATCTCAATTATCGATCATATCTTTCATTCCACTGTTAAGTCAATGTAAGTCGAAATTTTTTTTTCGACTTATGAGTACACATTCATCAATGATTTCATTATCAACTTAATGAATGAAATGTAGATCATAATCTCTTACTATTTAATAGTGATGAATCATATATTGATCATTCATAACTTTCATATGATTCTTAACATAATCGAACGATGTCGTACCAAAATATGAATATTCTCATATAAGGCACTATGATGACCTTAAGTTAAACGACCAATTCCAATACCGAATGTTAGAGATTAATCACTGATACTCAAATAGTTATCTATGTGGAATCTTCTTAGCGGGGTTTCAATGTTTTGTTCTATATATAACAAACATCCACGTGTTCATTTAAGTATTACCACACTTTAACTTGTGAGATCAACTATTTACTTTACAAGTAAGTAATGTCACATGTGATGGTCTATTTGTAATAACGATATTCGTATCTCGTTATTAATAATGACCATAGATGATTTAAAATTCAGTCATATGTAATTTGTATCTCACAATCAAAACTCCTTATAATAAACAAATTACCAAGATTTAAATTTACGAATTCTATTATTTAATTAATCAGAACATTAATTCAATTAAATAATAGATCTCGTCATTAATATGCATCAATTTTGGACTTAGAGTATAATACGTACAAACTCTCACTTCCACTAGATCCAATCACTCATGTATCTTATACAATAAGTGTCTAGATGACAATCATATTTATACTGCAATAAATCTTTATCAATGGTTCTGCAATTTAATAACTTGTGGGAATTCGTTATTTCTTTACGTCATTTCATTGTATTATCTTTCCAATGAGATAATAATACTTCCTTAACACATGTTTAGATCATTGATGAGACATTAGTTCATTCGCTTGGACAATAGCTACCTTGCTATAATAGTGCAGAAGTATGTGATCAATAATGTTAGGAAATATTCCAAGTTCATCGATAAACTTCCTGATCCAGACTACAACTTTTGTTACTTTCTAAAGTAATGATGTATAAGTCTTCTACTATTGAATTAACGATTATTTCCTATTTGAAATATTTCCAACACACTGATTAAAAATAAACCAATATCCTGATTGAGATAGCATCTATGTATCCATGAACTCTTAATTCATTTTCTCTATATAAAATCTTTTATATATAACTTGGGATGGGTTAAGCGATCTTCTAGATCTATCTCTATAGATTAACTAAAAATTATTTGACACCATAATTTCAACAATTGAAATATAGAAACGTCGTTTCCTTGTAATAATATGTCTTATACATAAAATATTAGAAATGCCACAATGATCCTGCTATCTTCTTATAAACACGCGGTTCGTTTTCATTTTTTATAAAATCAAACATTTGTATTGTCTTATCAAAGCAAAAACTACAACTTCTAGATGCTTGCTTTAATCCATAAATGGATCGATCAAGTTTATATACATTATTGGCTTCTTTGTTACACCCCGTTCATTTATAGTCAAAGTCAAGGAATTATTTAGTCGAGCTAAAAGTTTAACTAGTCAAAGTCAACTAGGGACTCAAAGGAAATAAATCATTCTATTGTGGTTTATTTTATAATGGACAATAATTGAGGGTTTAAGATGGATTAAATTTAAAGTTGGGGATATACTTACCTATCATTGGAAGTTATATTACCAATGTTATATCAATTGAAAGATGGGGACTCCCTTTGCAAATATGGGATAGTGGAGTACAAGTGTCATCTTTTCAAAACCCATTTCTCACTTTATTTTTTTCACACAGAAACTTCACCAACAGAGTGGTTAGGCGGTGGCGAGAAATTGGAATGGATATATATTAACCAAACCCAATTTATCCTAATCCAACTACACACACACACACACACGCAGAGAAGAGTCTAAAGACAGAGAAAGACCGAGAGACAAAAGAAAGAAAGAAAGAAAGAAAGAGAGGAGGAAGAAGAAGAAGAAGAAGAATAGAAACGTGAAAGTTGGAACCGGGTTGCTCGAATTTAATTTCTAGTTGGTTGTAATATAAGGTAAGATAGACAATCTTTATATCAAGAATAAATTTACCTATGTGTTCTTCACAGTTGGGATTGGTAATTTAAAATTTTAGTATCATAGTCTAGATTGTGTAAGTAAACGGGGGTTATAAGTGTTATTAAAAACTTACCGATCTAACTTCTATTTTAATTGTTCACTTAGGGTATAAAATAAACTAATTGGAATTAGACGATGTTAGATTGATATGCTGTGAAATTAAACTATGCTAATGGAGTTATGTTGGGGTGTGAAGAACCATATGGAATTGAAGTCTATTGAAAGAGAAGTTAGGAGGACAAATGGTAAAAGAAATCTGGGAAGAAGCATCATTAATTTTCAGCTGGGAGATATTTAACTTTCTTGCTGGGAATTAATTCTCTGTTTTGGCTACAATATAAGGTAAGGAGAATGTTAATTTAAAAATCTGTTAATGTTTATAAATGGACATACATACATCCAGAAATCGATAGAAGAAAAGAGATGGTAAAGGGACAAAGGAAGAAGGGGCTGGCAGAATTTGTTCGGGTATTTCGAGTTACAATTGGTATTCACTGCATAATTAAACGAGTGAAAAGTTAGAGAAACAAAGACTCAAGAATAAACATAGAAGTTTAGGAGTGATGCCGTGAAATTGTATTAATTTAATCATCAAGTTTTAATGTGGGTATTTATACCGTGATTTCAGGTACTGACGTGGAAGTTTGGAAATATCGGTCAATTTATTCAAATTTCTATCCATTAATCTGTGTGTGTGGAAAAATTTAAATATTTTTCCAAGTATTGCTAATTAATTATATTATTATTCATTTTGTGCAATTAAGTGAATTAATTGTACAATTACATGATTGACTTGGAAATATTCCTTCATTATGGTCTGTGTGGATTTTAAAGATTGTGTATAGATTATTTGTGACTTGAAATGTGACACGTGATATTGAGATCAACCAGAAAAGTACCCATGATTATTTCCTTATTCTAGTTCACGGAGTAGCCTTGGCCGTGTTCTATACTACACTGAGGGGTATTGACCGTGGATGAAGGGGTCTGATCGTGTATCTATAGTTCACTGAGTGGCCTTGTGCGTGTTCTAGTATTGATTATAAGAGGTCTTTGAGACCCACTTTCGATCACGGAGGGGCCTAAGGGCCGTGGTGAAAGTACTTAGCCCAAGGGGCAGATTGTAGATTTTAATCAGAGGGTACATTTTTGGTTGATTACATGTGATGGGACGAGACGATAATATGGATTTGAGTTGATTATATCATGACAATTAGATTATATTTTTCGGTGTTATGAGATATCTCACGTCTTGATTATTAGTGTAATTATACTGTGGATTGTTAAATGATTTCCATTTGATTTTGATAAAAAAATGTGTAAATGAAAAGGTATAATTCTTTCTGAACTTCGTCACTCACTGAGCTATTAGCTCATATATTTTTCCACCATTTTTCTTACAGGTAGTATTGGTTTATGATAGATTGAGGAGCTTGATGATTTTGGAGTTATAGCCACATGATATGATGCATTTTGGTAGAGCACAAAATATTTATTTTGGGCCCGTCGCACTATATTTTTCATAAACATGTGATTCTAGATATTTTGTAGCAATTCATAGTCAACCTTGGTGGTAGATCTGGCATCTAGTCAGTATCTACCATCGGCGCACGTCACGTTTCGGGTCCATTAGGGTGATTTGGGACTGGTCGTGTCATTCTTTGGATTCAAAACCTTCAGGTTGTGTCATACACACTTCCTCTTGCAAGGTCCCGTTAAGAAAAAAGGTTTTGACATCCATTTGCCATATCGCATAATCGTGATATGTAGCTATTGTAAGCAAAATTTGAATGCACTTCAGCATGGCTACAAGTGAAAAAGTTTAATCAAAATCAAAACTTTATCTTTGTTTATAACATTATGTTATTAGCCTTGCTTTGTATGTATGAATGTTTCCATCCACGTCGACCTTTTTTTTGTAAACCCATTTACATCCTATGGATTTTATCTCATCAGGAGGGTCAAACAAGGTGAGGGTCGACTAAGGTCTAAACCTTGTTTTCATACATTGAGTTCATTTCAGATTCTATGGCCTTATGCCATTTCTTTGGCTGAATACTTGACTTTACTTATGCATAATTAGTAGATTTATCATCCTCGATTATTAATGTCTGATTATTAATCATGGAGTCATTCCTTTAAGAAGGTCGAATGATCCTACAAGATTTACACAAACAAACATGTCCTCAGGGGTCTTCACTTTCTGATCAAGAGTATGTCCCTCAATAGGTGTGGGATCAGACTTAGGTTCATCTACTTGGTCAATCATATTTGTGGATTCTTGAACTCTTTCAAGATTTATTTTGCCCCCATTGTCCTTGACTAGAATAAATATTTTTTCTAGGAATATGACATATCTTAAGATGAACACTTTCTTTTCAACGAGATTATATTATTGATATCCAGTTGTCTCTTTTGGATATCCCATAAATATACATTTATCGGATTTATTATCAAGCTCATCCGATTTAGTGCACTTCACATAAACATCACAATCCCAAACTTTCATATGAGACAAGTTAGACCTTCTGTCTTTCCATATCTCGTATGAAATTTTGTTAATGAATTTAGATGAAACGCGATTTAGTGTGTAGCACGTGACAATCAATGCATGACCTCAAAATCATTTTTGAATGTTTGCATGGCTCATTCTTAATTCACTATATCTAATAGTGTACAATTCATCCTTCCAGATACACCGTTATATAGCATTGTATGTAGATGAATCCACTAGGAGGGAATTTCATTCTCTTTTAAATAATCTAAAATTCTCTTTTTAGATATTCTTCACCTCGATCAAGTCTTATCATAAGAATACATTTACCTATTTATTTCTCTATTTCTAGCTTGAATCCCTTGAACATTTCAAGAGTTTCATACTTGAATTTCATAAAATATACATGACTATTTCTGAAATAATCGTCAGTAAATATGATGAGATAAGAGAGACTTTATCTAGCATTAATTGATATGAGTCCACATACATCACTATGTATTAGGCCCAATAATTGTGCAGATCTTTTACCTTTTCAAATAATAGGGGATTTGGTCATTGTCCCTAACATGCATGTTTCACATTTGTCAAATGATTCAAAATCTTTTGATCCTAAATATATATCTCTATGAAACTTAGAAATGCGTTTCTCATTTATATGATCTAGTCTGCAATGCCAAAGATATGTATTATTTACATAATCAGTTTTATGCATTTTACTTTCTATACTCATAATAGAAGACCTAGTATCAAGAATATAAATGTCATTTTGTAATACACCACAAACATAAAAGATCGCATCTCGATAAAAGGAACAACAATTTTTCTTAACATTAATTAAAAAATCATTCATGTCCAAACATGAAATAGAAATAATGTTTTTAGTAATGGTTGGGAACAAAATAGCAATATTCTAATTCTAATACTAAGTCCAAAGGCAATGGTAAAAAAGTATGTTCCTACAGCTAATGTAACAATTCTCTCCATTCCCCACGCGCAGGTCAACTTCTTTTTTCTACAGTGGTTTACATTTCTTTAGTTACTGCATATTTATACAAATATGAGATCTATATCCGATATCTAATACCCAAGAAGCTAATGTAGTAGACATATTAATCTCGATAACAAGTATATTTGAAGATGAAGCTTCAGAATACTTCTTTCCCTTCAAGCTTGCGAGGTAAGCCTTATAATTCTTCTTCCAAAGACCTTTCACTCCACAATGATAGCACAAATCATCAGACTTGGTATTGTCCTTATTTGCTTTGACTGTTTTGTTATTGCTTTTAACTTTCTTTGATGTTTTCTTAAAAATCCATTTAGTCTTCCTTTTAATTCTTTTGGAAGATTGAATGGCTAAGACAATCCCACTACTAGCTTTGACATTGAGCTCCACAGTCTTAAGCATTTTCAACAACTTAGGGATTGTGCACTCGAGCTTATTCTTGTTGAACATCATGATGAACTATTAATAACTTTCTGGTAAAGATTGTAGAACCAAGTTTAGTTCATGGTCCATTATTGAACCCAATTGAGCCAATTTCTCAATAAAGCCAATCATCTTTAGCACATGAGCACTGACTAAAGTCCGTTCTATTATTTTGCATCGGTACAGTTGTTTAGAAGTCTCAGATCTTTCCACACGTGATTGTTCATTATACAATTCATTGAGATGAAAAATCATAATGTAAGTATCCATAACCTCATGTTGTTTTTGCAACTCAGGTGACATAGCTGCAAGCATGACATGCTGCAGTATTATCATCATCACTGTGTATATTGTAAGCAGCCACCTCTTTCTCAATCGAGTCCTCAATAGATACCTCAGGAAATGGCTCTTCCACAACATAACCAATTTTCTCATACTTGATTCCAAGTGGTTTGTGATCCTATTTATTATATTAAGACATTGAGTGTACTCAACAAGTCTTAATAAAATATTTGGGTGGATACTATTATCAATTGTATCTCTATACAACTCCTAAATCATTAAACCGACATATCTTTGTTTTCACACATCTTATGTGTTAGTTTAACACGTCTCTATAATTTATCTTCTTGAGTGTACTCAACAAAAAATAAATTTTAGTAAAGTCAAACCCATCATTCAAAAATATCAAATATTTCACAGTGTCAAATATATCCCTAATGGACCAATCCTGAGTGTACTCAACAAGTTGAGATCAATTTAGGACTCTCATTTTTCACTATAATAACAAAGGGCAAATAATAATTCTGACTTAATATTTTAATAAGAGGTAATTGGCGCAAAACGTCCTTACCTTTGAAGGGTTTTGTGGAAAACGTCCCTATCTTTCTTTTTTGGCGTAGAACTTCCCTACCTTTCACATTCTTTGCGCTGAAGGTCTTTTTCACCAATTTTTAACACAAAATGACTAATATACCCTCCCATATAAATAAAACAAAAATAAAGAAAAGAAAAATAAAGAATACATTGCAATCTTGCTCTTAAACTTTTTAAAAAAGCAAATCAGTCTAAAATGTATGAAACTATTAAAAATAACAAAAAAAAAAAAAAAAAACTCTCTCTCCTCCCTCCGCCTCCTCCAAAGTTTAACACTGTGCCTCTCATCACAAAGCTGTAGATCAGTATCTGCCACCGCCAATCTTCCTTCCAAATTTTCATTTCATCATCAAATAAAATAGCAATTTAATCTCCCTACAAATAAAAAAAATCTACTGCCAACAACTAAAAACTAAATGGTCTACCCACAAAAATGAATCAGGATTTTTTCCTCTACAGACCCTATTCACCGTTGCATCTAATTCATCATTTTTAGTGAATTCACCTCCGAAATTGACAGTCCATTTCAAAATTTCATATGGGTTCGCAAGAAAAGTAGGGACAGTAAGAAGAGAATGCACAATTGATGTTGTAAGTTCACTGAAATTGATTTTTGCTGAGTTTGTGCAAAACGAGTATAAGTTTATTGGTGTTTGTCTCTAGGTGGGTCTAATTTGGGTAATTATTGGGTTTATGGTGTTAACATATTTACCCAGAGATTGAGGAGTGAGTTCAGACGGTGGGGTGGAAATAAGAACATATTGATGTATGAGAAAACAACGATGGATGGGTTGACGGAGCTGCTGGGGAGGGATGAATTGCTATAAACAATGAACACCTTAAATTTGGAAACAGAATTAATGGAGGAATTGCTATGCAAGAAACTTCAAGCATAGCGAGATGGAGAGAAGAAGTGGAGATGGACAGATGGGCCAAATATCAGTCCCTAATTTGGCGGCGTCGGCGACGGGGTGGAGTTGGTGGAGGGAGGTGGAGGAAAAGTCGAGAAGAGAGTGTTTTTTTTAATAGTTTCATACATTTTGGACTTATTTGCATTTTTTAAAAAGTTTAAGAGCAAGATTGCAATATATTCTTTATTTTTCTTTTCTTTTTTGTTTTATTTATATGTGAGGGTATATTAGTCATTTTGTATTAAAAATTGGTGAAAAGGACCTTCAGCGCAAAGAATGTGAAAGGTAAGGACGTTCTGCGCCAAACAACGAAAGGTAAGGATGTTTTCCACAAAACCCTTCAAAGGTAGGGACGTTTTGTGCTAATTACCCTTTTAATAAGGGGTTTATCATGCAAATGTCTCATCAATATATACATATTTCATTATGCATCAAACATGCAAATAAATATAAATATAATAGTGTGGATAATTATGGACTAATTCTATCTAGTCTTCTTGAGCCAAAAGGAAGACTAGTTTGTCAATTCTTAGAGTATTGCATTGAATTAGTATCAACGCACCATCTTCATGGTTTCAATCAGTCCAGCCACAACATATATCATATACTAGTTGGCACGTAGACCTAAATGAAAATTGGACGTGCAAGCCCGTAATAATAACGAACTCACAGGGGCTAAATAAATTAAGAGCTCGCATGCTCATATAATGACAAAAATAAAATTAAATATTCAACATTTTCACATGATCGAGTCCATAATTATCCACTAATAAAACATTTAACATATAAATGCTTTCCTATATAATATTTATTTTTATATGCATATACGTTTCAAGAATTTTGCAATAATTGTCATCTAAACTCATTTAAATAAATGGATCGGAACAAATTAAATAGTTAATTAATAAAATTAATCAGTGCGGCAATTTAATTAAAATTAAATTTTAATTGAATATTGAATTAGAGTCCAACTCTAATTCCATAATTATAGGGCGAAACTATTTAATTAAAATCAAATTCTAATTATATACCAAATTAGGATTCAACTGTAATTTTTTAAAATTTTAGGACATGACAACTTAATTAAAATCAAATTTTAATTAAATATCAAACTAGAGTCCAACACTAATTATAATCAAATTAATATTTTAATTTAGGATAAAACTCATAAATAAAATAAAATTCAATTTAGGGTTAAAGTTTAATATTTAATTTAAACATCAATTTTAATGAAAATATATAAAGTCGTCAATTTTAAATACAATTCTAATTTGGGTCAAAATTAATAATATAGATTAAAACATTTCCAAAATCAATATAACTCTTTTAAAAATTGCATAAAAGACCCCTTTCTAAAATTGCAATCTAACCAAAATTTAAAAATATGACAAGACCCTTCCAATTTAACAAATTGTAGAATAGGTCCCCTTTTAAAATTACAAACATACCTTGTTTCTTCTTATTGCAGAAGGGTCCCCGAAATTTTATAAATTGGAGGAGACGCCCGTCCCCAAATTCCTTGACGGCGCACTTCTTTACCTACGGTGGGAGCCGCTGCACTCCAGCAGTGACATCCTACAATCGCAGCAACACGAAAGAACTGCTACCCACGGCAGCTGTGTTGTAGCAGTTGCAGTGACAGAGCTTGCTACTGTCGCATCGGATGTAGATGCCTCTGCTTCGTACAGGTGCGTATATCGCCACTCCAAAGTGCGACACATCACACTGCTACCATTTGCAACTACCTTCGTAGCTGACCCCCTTTTTTTACCTATTTTTTTTTTTCCCAAAAACGGAATTTTTGAAGATAAAAACAATTTTCAATTTTGTGTATGACCTATCAGGTTCCCGATCATGATACCTAACGACGTCAACTATTATTTTTATCTATTCAAAATCGATAAATTAAAATACATCTTTTAATTTATCACCAATTCACATTTGTCGTCCTAAATTGACATCTAGAAATGTTTCAGGGTAATACAAGTGACATGAAATTTCATGTGGTATGACAAAATCAAATTTATTTTTTTAATGTGAAACTATGATTCATTCGTCAATATGATCGGATTAATTACGAGACATGGATGTGTGTTAATCTCAATTATCGATCATATCTTTTTTACTTATAAGTACACATTGGCCAATGATTTCATTATCAACTTAATTGAATGAAATGTAGATCATAATCTCTTATTATTTAAAAGCGATGAAACCCCTTTGATCATTCACAACATTCATATGAATCTTGACGGTACTCAAACGATGCCGTATTAGCAACCATTGACAGAGCAACATTCAATATCACCAAAGTATGTCTGTCTTCATATAAGGGACTATGATGACCTCAAATCAAATGATCAATTTAGCTACTGAATGCTAGAGATTAGCCACTGACACTCAAATAGTTATCCATATGGATCTCCCCAATGGATCTCCAATGTTTTATTTTATAACAAACATCCACGTATTTATTTAAGTGTCACCACACTTTAACTTGTGATCATCTACTTACTTCACAAGTAAGAAATGCCACACGTGATGGTCTATCCATAATATCAATATCTGTATCTCGTTATTACTCACGAATGATTTAAGATTCCGTCACATGTGATTTGTATCTCACAATCACAACTCTTTGTGAGTAACAAATTATCAAGACTTGAATTTACGGATTCTATTATTTAATTTATTAAAATATTAATTCAATTAAATAACAGATCTTGCCATAAATATGCATAAATTATATATTAAAAATGTTTATGTTTAAAGTTGATAGGACTTAGGACATAATACTTACATATTCTGTCAGTGCAATATGTTTAATTTTTTTAAAAAAAATCTTTTTTTTATAGGAATGTAATCTACTTAAGTGCCTTTAGTTCTAAATAGAGATAGCTAAAATGGGAAAAAAAAGGGAAGTGATCAGTAAATGTTTTTATTGTGAGAAGTTGTGAGTTAGTTGTTTTAATCTTTAAGTAAAACGAAGAATGACTGGATAGAGTGAAAATTCAGCCCTAAATTTGATCTTTCGTAATATTTAACAAAAAGTTAGCTTGTTAGGTTGAAGAACTACCCAATAGAATTTATTGTTACCTAAAAAAGCTGCTTAGTTTGAAAGTAAGTTATCTTTCTGTCGAAATACTTAAACTTTTTCATTTTTCAAATCAAGATCAAAATATTATTTATTTTAAAACTTTTTTACTTATAAAAAAACTTTTTAAGCTCAATTAGACATTTCTTACCGTATAATTTGTAAAACTTTGTAGGTGACATGATATACTCGAGTTTGCACAATCAATAAAATTGTAAAGTATTCATGTTGCATCATTTTAACTATGTGTGATATACCCATAGACTCACCATGTTTTCTATGTTTCAGTTAGCCATTATCATGTTTTCGAATATGGAATACTAAAGAATAAAAAATTGGATCAATTGTTGATAGGTAGTAATTGAAATTCTATAAAATATATTTAATCAAATTAAGTACATAGATGTTTAAACCTCTTGCAATTGATGGAGCCTCCTACCTCAAAGTCTTCTTCGACGTTCTTCAAGAATACTACTACTACTACTCTCTCTCTCTCTCTCTCTCTCTCTCTCTCTCTCTCTCTCTCTCTCTCTCTCTCTCTCTCTCTCTCTCTCTTCCTTCTAGTGCGACACTTATGAATGAATAACAATTCAATCATCGTAATGTGAAAAATCACATTGTATATATCAAAGTCTTCTTCGATGTTCTTCAACAACTTCAAAATTACTACACCTTTTTTTCTCTATTTTCTAGGGTGATAATAATGAATGAATAATAATTATACAGAAATCACATTGTATATACAAAAAATATATAATAAAAATAAATTGAAATAGAAAAGGAAAGGCTCATTTTTGTCTTCTACAACTTTCTTTTTATTAGTGCACTTCTATTCTTTAAAAGATCTGAAGCGTATCTAAACAATATGGATGTTCAGATTGTTGATGTGTAATGTGTTTTCAGTCAAAAAAATATTTCTTTATTTTGTCTAATCCAAGGACTGTAAAAGATAGACAATATGGTTGTTTAGTATTGTAGAAGTATGGGAGGTTGGTAGAATAGTTGGTAAAAAAAAAAGTCTTTGAAATTGTAACCGTATTTTGGCTATAGAAAAAGGCGTGTAGTACTAGAAAATTCTGAAAAAAAAAAGAATCAGATTTGCTCCCCTGTTTTTATCTCTGTTTTTCTTTGTTCTGTATTTTTCTTCTTCTCAGATTTTTTCCCAGCTTCTTCCTGCTGGTGCAATTTCTGTTGTTATAACCTGTTCAAACAGCCAACATTATTAGTATCAGAGTATCTCCAGGTCTGATTCGTTCTCCTTTGCAAAAAAAAAAAAAAATCTAAATCAAGGGCTATAAAAAGAAGGGTTTTGGCTAAAAAAAAATGGCAAGCACAAGTGGTTCAAGTGAAAGTTTACAGTAGTCCTTTGTTCCAATTTTGGATGGCCAAAACTATGATTTTTGGTGTGTGAAGATGAAGACTTCATTCATGGCTGTGGATCTATGGGATATGGTGGAGAATGGCTTTGAAGAACATGAAAATGAGGAAGTTCTAACAATAGCTAAGAAGAAGGAACTTAAAGAAGCTAGACAAAGACATGCAAGTGCACTTTTAATGTTGCATAGGGTAGTGACTGATTCAGTCTTTCTAAGAATCATGATGGCAAGCAAAGCAAATGAAGCGTGGATTATTCTAAAGAAGGAATACCAAGGAGACTTGAAAGTAAAAGCTATTAAACTTCAATCTCTTAGAAGAATTTTGAAAATATGAAAATGAAAGAAAATGAATGTGTTAAAGAATTTTTAGATGAATTTAATGAGCTTGTGAATCAAATGAAGTCATATGGTGAGGATGTTACAAATACAAAAATGGTGGAATTTTTTTTGATTAGCTTGCTGGAAAAATAGGATCCTCTTGTGGCGGTGATTGAAGAAACAAATAATCTAGAAGAGTTAAAAGTTGAGGAGTTGATGAGTTCATTGAAATCATTTGAACAAAGGTTGAATCGATGTTCGGAAAAATCAATGGAGAGTGCATTTCAATTTAAACTAAATGTTGGATCAAATAGCAACTTAAGGCAGCCCTAAAATTATGAAAAGGGGATGGATATGTTAAGTAGAGGTGGAAAAAGTAGTAGGGAAAGAGGAAGAGGAAGAGGAAGAGGTAGAGGTAGAAGTAATTTTGAAAGGAGATTTAGTGGAGAAGATCAATCACAAAGGTGCAAAATTTGTAAGAAAAGTAGCCATGATGAAAATGATTGTTGGTTTAAAGAGAAGCCACAATGTTACAATTGTAAAAGATTTGTTCATGTTCAAAAGAATTGTAGAGCAAATAATACTCAACAAGCCAATTGTGTCGCCGAGAAGGAGGATGGATCAAGTTTGTTTTATGCTTCTTTGAATGCACTGGAATCAATAAATGAAGCATGTTTCTCATATTCAAATTGCTCAAATGAAACTAAATCGTACTTCGATAGTGGATGCACAAATCACATGACTTCAAATGAAGGAATCTTTGTTGATATGGAAGATTTAAACTCAAAAGTGAGATTGGGAAATGAAGATGTAGTAAATGTGAAGGGAAAAGGAAGAATTGAAGTTCAAACAAAGAAGGGCTATAGACTTATTCGAGATGTCATCAGTGGCGGACCTAGGATCTAAACTCAGCCCGGGCGGATGTTGACTAGTCAACATCGACCAGTCAACGTTGATCATCAACGATCGTAAGAGCGATATCGTTTGTTAATATTTATTAATTATATAATATTAAAAATTATTCAATATATATGTAAACGCACTAAAACGTAAAAATTATATATATATATGAAAACATAGTTCAATACAACCAAACGTACTAAAGAAATACGAAATACAACATATTCTTTAACTATGATCTTAGACACGAAACCAGACTGCCGGACATGAACTTTTCCTCTCAAGCAAAGTCTCTATATGGGTTAACTCACTTAAAATCAATTAATCGGATAAGAACTTGAAGAGAGTTTGGCTTAGTTGTAGTTGTAAAAGAAATGACAGTTGATTGATGCACTATCTTAAATAATTAAAGTAGCACTTAGGTCGGGAAGTGATTAATGTTCAATTGGGTTGTGCCCTGTGATTCCCTTCATACATTTTCAGTGCCATGGAGATAAACCGTGAATGATTTAACAATAATTTAAAGCTTGTCAAGGTTTTGGGAAACTATATCCAAACCGAGGAACTACTATGTTCGATTGCAAAATAGGTACATCGGTTACATTTGCAATCTAGACCAAGTTTTCGGCACATAATTTTCAAGGATTTGTTGTTGTAAACTTGCACATTCTAACCAACTATTAATGCATTCAACTTATATAGCCATATTTCGTGACCAATCACATCAAATATAGAAAAAATAGAAAAGCCAGAGGAATATTTGCACATTTCCGTGTGTAAATACAAAATTCAAGCCAGATGCTGATGCACATAGCAAATATAAACTTGGTGGGCAAGCCTATTAACATTTAACAGTTTCAGTCACTTCATTGAACCACAAATCAAAGGATTCACAACTCACAAGAAATTCAACAATCACAAAATTCACATTTCACAAGAATCAAAACACAACTACACATATATGAAAGGAAAAAAAAACAAAAAATAAAAGAAAAGAAAGAGAGAAACTCACAGGCTTACAGCTGGGATCGTCTGCTACTGCCTGTCACCACTCACCATGCAAGTCGTCGGAGTCCGGACGATCGGAGACACCGAGACAGTAGCAACCGAGCGGAGCAACCTATGGTCTATGGATAGCCTTGCCCTCAGCTCCTCGCCTCCTGCTCTATGGTTTGTTTTTTGTTGGGTTTCAATTGAAATTGCCGAATTGATTTGGGGATTGAGATAATATAACTCAATTTGGTTTTGTTTGTGGGTTGTAAATTGGCTCAATTAATTAGGCCTTATTGTTTGAAAATAAGGCCCAAAGAGAGGTACCTTCTTCACTGCAATAACAAAGAAAAAAAAAATCTCATTGCCGACTGCCTTCGTTCTTCATTGCTCTACTTCCCGGCGGACCCAGCACGGGTGGCCGAGGGGCTGGCCAGGTGTTGGGTCAGCCCCTGGATGTCATGCGTGTACCGGACTTAGACCAAAATTTGCTAAGTGTTGGACAGCTTTTAGAGAATAGTTATTCTTCATTTTTCAATTATGGTTATTGCATTATTCTTGATAAAAAGGCTAGAAATTCAATCATAGCATAGGTGAAAATGGAGAATAGAAGCTTTCCTCTCAAATTCAAGCATTCAAATGACAAAGCTTTTCGAATGGTGGTTAATAACTCTTGGTTGTGGCACAAACGGCTTGGACACTTGAACTTTCAAGGGCTGAAATTATTGGAGCAGAAAAATATGGTTCATGAGCTTCCAAAAATTGAAGAAAAGCATGAAATTTGTAAAGGATGTGCACTTGGAAAGCATCACTGTCAACCATTCCTAAAAGGAGTAGCTTGGAGAGCAAAGATGCCACTTGAATTGATGCATACATATGTTTGTGGACCGATGCATACACCATCCCATTCACAAAATAGGTATTTTATCCTATTTATTGATGATTTTACAAGAATGATATGGGTTTATTTTATGAGACAAAAATATGAAGTTTTTACAATCTTTAAAAAATTCAAGACTTTTGTTGAGAAACAAAATGACCATTTTATAAAAGTTTTGAGGAGTGACAATGGTAAAGAATATACTTCGAACGAATTTGACACTTTTTGTGAAGTTGAAGGTGTTGACATGCAATTGACAGTTGGCTATATCTAAGAGGAAAAATCAAACGGTGATAGAAATGGCAAAATCAATGTTGCATGAGAAAAAGCTTCCAAAAGCTTTTTGGGCCGAAGTAGTTTATACAGCCATTTACTTGCTAAATCAATGCCCAACAAATGTGGTATGGAACACGACTCCTATTGAAGCTTGGAATGGGAGAAAACCTTCGGTGACACACTTGAAAGTGTTTGGATGTCTTTGCTATGCTCAAGTGTCAAAAGATAAGCGGCGTAAACTTGATGAAGCAAGTGAAAAATGTATCTACATTGGTTATAGCTCACAATCAAAGGGTTATAAGTTGTACAACTTGAAGAGCAAGAAAGTATTTGTTAGCCGTGATGTGTTATTTGATGAAAATGCTACTTGGAATTGGAAAAAAGAAGAAGTTGAAAGAAGCATTCCAGTTTCAATAAATCTGCCCCAAAAATCTGCCATTGAAGATGTACAAAATGAAGAAAATGGAGTTCATTCAAGCTCACATTGATCATCACCAAGCAGCCCCTCAAGTCCCTCAAATTCATCATCATCAAGCTCAACTCCAAGAAAAATGCAGGATTTAAATGATGTTCTTGCAAGATGCAACTTTTGTGCGATTGACCCCGATAACTTTGAAGAAGCAATGAAGCAGAAGTGTTGGAAAAAAGTAATGGACGAAGAAATAGAAGTTATTGAGAAAAACAATACTTGGGAGCTAATTGAAAGACCAAGTGAAAAGATGTCATTGGTGTGAAATGAGTCTATAACTTGAAGCATAATTCCGATGGTTTATTCAAGAGAAACAAAGCAAGATTGGTGGTGAAAGGCTATGCACAACAGCCCGACATTGATTATGATGAAACTTCTGCTCCAGTTGCTCGTCGAGATACCATTAGAGCAATTATTGTTCTTGCAGCCCAAAAAGGTTGGTTGTTGTACCAACTTGATGTCAAGTCAGCCTTTTTGAATGGATAACTCATAGAAGATGTATATGTTGAAACAACCTTAAGGCTTCATCATCAAAGGAGAAGAAGACAAAGTGTATAAACTAAGAAAGGCTTCGTATGGGCTCAAACAAGCACCAAGAGCATGGTATAGTTAAATTGATGGCTATTTTCAACGAAATGGATTTTTGAAGAGCAAAAGTGAGCCAACCTTGTACGTGAAACATCAAGGTAACACCGATATTCTTATTATTGCATTATATGTTGATGATTTGGTGTTTACGAGAAATAATGCAAAAAATGATTGAAGAATTTAAAGTTGAAATGATGAAAAAATATGAAAAGAGTGATTTTGGGTTTGTTGCATCATTTTCTTGGTATGGAAGTATATCAAGATGAAATAGGGTGTTTATTTCTCAAATGAAGTATGTCGAAAAAGTACTTAAAAAATTTAGAATGTTCGGATGTAAATGTGTGGAAACTCCTTTGGCTTGCAATGAGAAATTGATGAAGGATGATCGAGAAAAGAAGATTGATAAAACTCTTTACATAAACTTGATTGGAAACTTGCTTTATCTCACCACAATAAGACCGGATATCATGTTTTCCGCAAGTTTGCTTTCTAGGTTCATGAGTACTCCAAGTTATAAACATTTTGGTGTTGGAAAAAATGTTTTGAGGTATATAATGGGGACATTAAACTTTGGGATCAGATTTGAGAAGAATTTGGAAGTGAAATTAAGAGGCTTTTGTGATGTGATTGGGGAGGTTGTGTTGATAATATGAAGAGCACCTCCGGCTATGCATTTTTCCTTGGCTCAGGAGTGTTTTCGTGACTATCTAAGAAGCAACAATCTGTTGCTCAATCCTCAGCTGAAGCGGAATATATGTCAGCCTCTATTGCAACTTCACAAGCTATATAGCTAAGGAGAATTTTGGAAGATATTAGAGAGAAGCAAGGAGAAGCCACACCATTGTTTTGTGACAACAAATCGGCTATTGCAATGGCAAAGAATCCATGTTTTTATAGTAGAACAAGGCACATTGCAATCAAGTATTACTTCATTCGAGATGCAATTGAAGATGGAGAAGCTGAACTAAATTATTGCAAGTCCGAAGAACAAGTGGCGGATATCTTCACAAAGGCACTTCCGACATCAAAATTTCAGCAACTTAGAGCTGCACTTGGAGTTCAAGAAAAACACATTAAGGGGGAGAATGTTGACGTGTAATGTGTTTTCAGTCAAAACAATATTTCTTTATTTTGTCTAATCCAAGGGCAGTAAAAGATAGACAAAGTATGATTGTCTAGTATGGTAGAAGTATGGGAGGTTGGTAGAATAGTTGGTAAAAAAAAAAAAAAGCCTTTGAAATTGTAACCATATTTTGACTATAGAAAAAAGATGTGTAGTACCAGAAATTTCTGAAAAAAAGAATCAGATTGCAACATGTATTTTTCTTCTTCCCAGATTTTGTCCTGACTTTTTCCCTTCTTGCTGCTGGTGCAATTTTTGCTGTTATAACCTGTACAAACAGCCAACACAGATTTAGTGCAATAATTTTGATAATTGCAGTATCACATAATATGCCAATATTAATTTTAGATATTTAATTGTGTAGTCCTCGTTAAATTATAAACCCCATAATTTAACCTCAGTTATTATTTAGAAGCCATCGATGGGATCTTATAGGACAAAATTGATTTTGACCACTTAGTCACTTTTAATATTCATATAATATCATAAGTTCTATTTCTCACTTTTAACATTCACATGTTACGAAAATATGTTGGTTAATAATTAGTTCGTTCTAATTTTCAAAGTAACAACGTATTGAATACATAATTAATCCCACTCCTTGTTACCTCAAAGAACTCGAATTATTAATCAATATTCTTAATTATTTATCCATGATTTAGACGTATATTAGTTTTTTTATACTAAATTTATAATAATATTTGTGATCAAGGTACATTTTATTATTTGCTCAAATATTAGGTATGACACTACCCCAGATAAAGCTAGTGGACCCAGAGTGCGACGTGCGCTGATGATAGATACCAACTAAAAGTGGGACCCACCATCAAGGCTACTACAATATGAACCTTATAAATCATTTTAATAAAAATTTTGACATTATCTCCCCTGTATTTTGGACTAACCAATCTGTAAACATTTTTATGCAAACCCAACCATAGTATCATATCAATACTAACTCATGATTATATATTACGATAGAGAAATAAGCCGAATTCTTAAACTTTTACTATGAAAATACATCAACTATACATATGGTCACAAAATTCATAGTGAGCCCATCTACTATTTACAAATGATATGACATGACATCCAAAAATGAACATGTGTCCTAAAAACATTGACTACATGCTCTAGAAAATGAGTCATATTAGTCGTCGGTGGTTCTGCCTCCAAATCAAGGCTCAACTTCACAAGATGCCCTACCTGATAAAGAAATAGTGAAAAAATATATGAGTTGATAACTTAGTGAGTGGAGAAGTTCAAAAATAATCATACCTTTCTATTTACACATTTTATCAACCTCAAGTTTACATAATTTAACAATTCCCAGTATAACAACATATAACAGTATCAAAAAGTGAGACATCTCATAACACTGAAAAATGTCATCTCATAATCTTGATATAATCATCAACTCAAATCCATATCATCATCTCATCTCATCACATGTAATCAACAAAAAATGTACCCCGACTGAAATCAATAATCCGCCCCTCGGGCTAAGTACTTTCGTCACGGCCCATAGGCCTCTCCGTGACCGAAAGTGGGTCTCAAAGATATCTTATAATCAATACTAGAACACGCACAAGGCCACTCAATGAACTATAGGTACACGATCAGACCCCTTCATCCACAGTCAATACCCTTCAGTGTAGTATAGAACACGGTCAAGACTACTCCTTGAACTAGAAATAAGGATATAATCATGGGTACTTTTCTAGTTGATTTCAATATCACAGGTGTCACCTTTCAATTCACAAATAATCTATACACAATCTTTAAAATGAAGGAATATTTCCAAGTCAATCATGTAATTGTACAACTAATTCACTTAATTGCACAAAATTAATAACAACATAATTATTAGCAATACTTGGAAAAATACTTAAGTTTTTCCACTCACAAATTATTTACTGGACGATTTGTTTGGTTGGTGGAATGTCTCGATCTTTGCACTACTCCTGATATAATAATAAATTTATTCAAATCAAAACTCAATTCACAATCTCCATATATAATTTAATTCAATACCTAAATTTCCATTTTCATTTAATTTCATTAACCTTGTAAAATTTGAGAAAACCCAAGTTTTGACAAAAACAGCACTAAAACTCCAAACTTTAGAAATCTGTCACCTGTTTTAATATGCTGAAAATCATCACAACCTATTGACAAGAATAGCACTTTCTGAAAATAATTTCAAAAATAGCATTTGCATATGATTTTGTCCAAAATTGCTAAAAAAGTGGAAAATTCCAATCTCAAATCCTTAATTTAAGTATGTAGCATCATATACTCAAAAGAAAATCAAAGAATATGCATTTATTTTTACAAACCCGTTTCCAAATTTTCAACTTCTTAAACTACAATATGCAATTAACCATTTCTTTGTTATATTCCAACTCAAAACTTCAAATAAATATCAATAACTTCTTATTCTTGTTAAATGTCGAATTTAGGAACAATTTCTATGAAGCCTAAAACCTAAAATCATTATTCAATAAATAAAATTTAGGCTTACCTCTATGAATTGATAAAAAATTTGGAGACGGTAGCCTATTCTCTTCCCTTTTCTTCTCTTCTTCCCTCTATTTTTTTCCCTTTTTTTTTTCTCTCTTTACCAGATTTCTTCTCTGCTTGCTCTTTGTCTCTCACGTTCCTTAGGCCCAAAGAAAAATAATTTGGTAGATAAAGTCAAAAGAGTGGATAACTGTGGGCAATTTGCAAGGTTAAGTCCCCATCTTCTTGCCATACTCTATTTAGCCATTTCATTTCTAATAACATAAACTAACTCCCTAAATTTCTACATATATTATTACTAGCCCTTCAACTATTAGTAATTACCAATTAGACCGAAACATGAAATCTTTAACTCAATTAAATTCTTATTTGACTTTGACTATGAAAAGGATGAGGTGTAACAATCTTATCCCCTTCAAAGAATTTCGTCCTCGAAATTCACTGACTAAATACCAAAAAGCTTTGGATACTGAGAATGCATATGCTCTTCACTTTCCCATGTCGCCTCTTCTATTGCATGATTTCTCCATAAGACTTTCACTAAAGGAATAGTCTTACTGCGCCAAACTTGTTCCTTTCTGTCCAATATCTGAACCGATGCTTCTTCATAAGTAAGATTTTCTTTCAACTCTACTAATTGTGATTCCAACATATGAGACGGGTCTAAAAATATACTTACGAAGCATAGAAACATGAAACGCATCATGAATTCTGGACAACTCTGTTGGTAAGGCCAATCTATAAGCAACTGGACCAATGCGTTCAATAATCTCATACGGCCCAATATACTTCGGACTTAATTTACCCTGTTTACCAAATCTGATAACACCCTTCCATGGTGATAATTGTAGCAATACTCAATCACCAACTTCAAATTCAAGGTTTCTTCTACGTTTATCTACATAGCTCTTCTGTCTATCTTGAGCTGTCTTTAGCTTTTCCTTAATGATGTTTACTTTCTCAGTAGTTATCTGAACATACTCAGGACCCAACAATTTTCTTTCCCCAATTTCATCCAGCAAACTGGAGTCCTGCATTTCCTACCATATAGTGCTTCAAAAGGAGCCATTTCAATACTCGAATGATAATTGTTATTATAAGCAAACTCCATTAAAGGAAGATGAGTATCCCAATTTCCTTTAAACTGTAGTACACAGGCTTGTAACATGTCTTCCAAGGTTTGTATAGTTCTTTCTGATTGACCATCTGTTTGTGGATGAAAAGTTGTACTAAAATGAAATTTAGTACCCATAGCTCTCTATAGACTAGGCCAAGATTTAGAAGTAAAGCGAAAATCTCTATATGAAACAATAGATACCAGTGTTCCATATAAACAGACTACATCATCAACATACATTTTTGCCAACTTATCAAGTGAATAAGTGACTTTAATAGACCAAAATCCGGCAGTCTTGTCAACCTATCCACAATGACCCATATGCCATCATGACCACTCTGAGTACGTGGAAGTCCAAATAAGAAATCCATGGTAATGTGTTCCCATTTCCACTCGGGAATAGGCAATGACTGCAACAATCCAGCTGTTTTCTGACAATTTGGTTTGACCTGTTGGCAAATGAGACACCTAGATACAAACTCAGCTATTTCTCTCTTCATTCCATGCCACCAATAGTGTTCTTTTAGCATACGATACATTTTAGTACTACCCGAATGCATTGCATAAGCTGAACTATGTGCCTCCTCTAGAATCTCCTTCTTCAGTTTCGAATCCTCTAGAACACATAATCTGTTTTCTATCATTAATACCCCGTTATCTTTAATGATATAATCAGCATGCTTACCATTTTTAATTTCTTCCTTCAATTTGCTCAACACTGGATCTTGAGTCTGAGCTTCTCTAACTGTGTCAACTAAAGTAGGCCTCACTTGAAAATTAGCAAACAATGCTCCTGACCTGGTAACTGAACATGTGAAATTCTAAATTCACCAAACAAAGAAGAACATATTGCATTAGTCCATGCCATAGAACAACAAGATGGCTTCCTACTGAGAGCATCAGCAACTACATTGGCCTTCCTTTGATGATAATCGATTTTATAGTCATAATCCTTTATCAATTCTAACCATCTTCTTTGCCTTAAGTTCAACTCTTTTTGATTAAAAATATACTTTAGACTTTTATGATCTGTATATATCTGACATCTCTCACCATATAAATAATGTCTCCAAATCTTCAAGGCCAAAACCACTGCAGCTAATTCCAAATCATGTGTAGGATAATTTAATTCATGTTTCTTCAACTGTCTAGAAGCATATGCTTAACCTTCCCATTCTGTATCAGAACACAACCAAAGCCTTGACACGAAGCATCACTATATATCACAAATTCTTTACCTGGAGAAAGGAGAGTAAGAATTGGAGCTGAAACTAATCGATTCTTCAATTCTAGAAAACTATTTTCACAATCTTCATTCCAAATAAACTTAGCATTCTTCCTGGTCAAAGGAAGGGCAATTTTAAAAAATCCTTCTACAAAATGACGATAATACCCTGCTAAGCCCAGAAAACTTCGTATTTCTGTCATATTGTTAGGCCTTTCCCATTTCACCACTACTTCAGTTTTCTGTGGTTCAACATAGATTCCCTCTGCTGATATAACATGTCCCAAAAATACCATTTTATCGAGCCAAAATTCACATTTACTGAATTTAGCATATAACTGTTTGTCTCGCAAAGTCGGTAAAATGATTCTGAGATGTTCTATGTGTTCATCCCGATCTCGAGAATACACTAATATATCATCAATGAATAACAAATCTGTCAAAGTATGGATGAAACACCCGATTTATTAGATCCATAAATGCTACTGGAGCATTGGTCAACCCAAACGGCATCACAAGAAACTCATAATGGCCATACCTTGTTCTGAAAGCAGTTTCCGGTACATCACTATCCCGATCTTAAGTTGATGATAACCAGAACGCAAATCAATCTTTGAAAATATTGTAGCCTCGCGAAGCTGATCAAACAGATCATCAATACATGGCAATGGATATTTGTTTTGAATTGTCACTTTATTCAACGGTCTATAATCTACACATAATCGCATGGTGCCATCTTTCTTCTTCACAAACAAAACTGGTGCTCCCCACGGAGATACACTAGGTCTAATAAAACCCTTGTCTACCAAGTCTTGTAATTGAACTTTTAACTCTTTCAATTCTGTTGGGGCCATCCTATATGGTGCTCGTGAAAGAGGTAAAGTCCCTGGAATCAGATCAATAGTAAACTCCATATCCCTATTCGGTAGTAAACCTGGCAATTCTTTTGGAAATACATCAGGAAAGTCTTTGACCACTGGGATGTCCTCAAGTTTTATTTTGCTAGCTTCCGTGTCAATTACATGAGCCAAATACGCAACACAACCTTTATTAAGTAATCTTCTAGCATCAATAGCAGATATCACACACGATGGTAAAATTTTGCGATGTCCAGTGAATACAACTTCAGGCTGTCCTGGTGGTTTAAACACGACCTCCTTTCGAAAACAATCAACTGAAACTCGATTTGCAGCTAAAAAGTCCATACCCAAAATAACATCAAAATCATAGATGCCAAGAGTATCAAGTTTGCCTTCATTTCATGCTCATTAACCTTTATCCCACAGTCTCGGTATATACTGTCTGCTAATAGTGATTCACCTATCGGCGTACTCACTACCAAACAACTGCCTAAAGGTTCTGGCCTTTGATTCGCATGTACAGCAAGTGCAATGAAATAAACGAATGTGTAGCTCTAGGATCAATTAAAATACGAGCAGTTTTATCAAAAATAGATAACATACCCATAATGACATCCGGTGACTCTTCTGCTGCTTGCTGTGTCATAGCAAAAACCTTTCCTTGCTTCTTCGGTCTTCCAGCTTGACCTTTTAATTGGGTACCGCTACCACTGGCAATATTAGACTGGATCCCACTGCTAGCACCTGCTCTCCCTGCTAAAGCATCTTTGTGGCCCTGCTCGGTCTCGTACCTCCAACACTCTGTTGGAGAAATGCTCTATGTGACATGCCACCATCATGTACTAACATTGGACAATTTCTCTTAATGTGTCCACCTTGGCCACAATTATAACAGACGCCAACCCCTTTGAACTTTAAACACTCACCCTGGTGAGGTCTTCCACACAATTGGCAATAAGGAACTCTAGAGCTGCTAGAACTTTCACCCTGTCTAGCAGTAAATATTCTTTAAGAAAAACCTTGAGGCTGAGGGCGATTAGTTATTGGTGGTTGTACAACACTATGACTAAATCTGGAACATTGACTTCCCTGCGATCTGGATTTGAAATGACTCCCTCTGGACACACCGGGGTGAAATCCTCTGCTGTCCCTCTGTGGTGGTCTATAGCTAGAAGTACCCGCCAATGTCTGACTACCGTTCCTTCTGAATTGTGTATGTTCTCTACCAATTGCTCTTTCAGAAATGCTCTTCTCTACTCTTAAGGCTGATTCAACCAATTTGCCAAACTCATTCCACCATGTAGTTGTCACTGCTGATCTGATTTCTTCTCTTAGCCCATTTT